>VHZZ01002762.1:87565-103312 GCA_009801015.1 Silene noctiflora | reverse complement strand
ATCCTCCCGGTTTCCAAGGTCAAAGGCCTCAATTCCAACAAGGTTATCAACAACCTTACCCCCAACAAAATGGCTACCAACCAAACTACCCACAATACCAAGCCCCTAAGGAGGTGGCATTGTTAGAAAGTCAACCACAAACAACTTAGAGTTGGTCACAACCATCTGAAAGTCATCCAACAACTCAGCCATCAACAACATCCAACTCCGTCGCAACTTAAAGAAGACCAGTGAGCTGAAGTGAAGGCTGGGCACTAAAAGTTTTGTTTTTCTTTCTAGAGTTAGCCTTCAACTTTTATATTTTGTGTTGTGACTAAATTAAGGAATTGGGAAGTAATCAGCTTTTGTATCTAATGCACAACTTTCTGGCTATGGTGGTAAGTTCATATGTTTTGTATAGCTTTTGTATTCAATGCATAACTTTGACTAATCTCTTATGAGGTTCGCTATCTTTTTATGTCTTGTTATTCATTGAATTTGCTCAGTTGATGCGCTCATCTAATTAAAGAAGCTCAATTCCCTGCTCAGTACGTCAGTGACACTCTTAATTTACACTCTTTTAATACCTTTATTCCGTTTTTTATTTTTAATTGGAGAAATCCAGTTCCATGCTAAGAAAAAGAGAGAGAGAGAGGCACATAAGAAATGGAGGGAAAAACAAAAATGGTGTTAAAAGTTTTGGGGGGAACATTGAAATGCTTTCACACATGCAAAAACAAATAAATGGCGTGAAAAAGAATCTCTCCCACCGGAGGTTTTGATTTGGGAATAATAAACATAAAAATGGATTAATAAGGACAGTGTTTCGCAAACCCATCCATATAATAAAGCGTCTTGCTTGTGACGGTCTCTTCAAAGAGACTTTTCACAGCCCATCTCCACTTGCCCTCTTCACTTTCCTTCCACTTGTCCCTTTGTTTCACGCCTCTTCAAAGTGACGAATTTTGTCCGCCATAAATAAGAAATTGTGTCCATATAAAAGGAGTGTTTCACAAATTACACCACCAAAAAATAACCCAACCAACCTGAATTCTTACAAAGTCGAACAACCCAAATTAACCAAAACCAAACCCGATCTACCAATTTACCCGGTTTATGCCGTCAATAGATCTGAAAGCACGAAAGTGTAGTCCAGACGTCCAGTCTCCAAAGTCAAATTTATCCCGTCGATCGTACAGTGTGAAGAGTGAACGCCATGAAAAGACTATCATTACTAACCGGAACAACACTTAGCTACCTTCCGATACTCTCTTTCTCTCTCCTCATCTTCTCGCTACCACCGTCTACCGCCGCTGAGTTCGCCGTCGATGGTAACGTTATCGAGCTGAACGATTCTAACTTCGATTCCGCCATTTCTACCTTCGATTATCTCCTCGTTGATTTCTACGCTCCTTGGTGTGGTCACTGCAAACGCCTCTCTCCTGAGGTTTCTCTCTCTCTCTCTTTTTTCTTTTTGTATCTCTAATTATTCTTCGCGATTAATGTTGATTAACGCGCCGATTCGGGTGACTAATCGTTTGTTATTTGTTGTAATTTTACCGCGTGGATTGATTTAGGGTTTATATGATCTGCGTAAAACTTTTGCGATTGTGAAATCGAGAGTATTTAGTGAATTAGTGATGATTTGTGTTATCAACTTTAGTTACAGCTCGTCTCTATGCTAAATAGTTGTGATTGTTGTCGGTTAGCATGGAGAAATTTTGGTTAAAGATCGTTTATTATATGTGTGTTTCTAATTCAGTCTCGTTGTCGATTGATTTGGAGCTTTGCTCTGATCTGATATGCAACTATATTCAGTGAATTAGTGATGGTTTGTATTAGAAAATCTTTTCTCTGCTTAGTAGGTTTGATTCTGATCGGCGAATTAATGGCTTAAGAATTAAGTTTGATCATCTCGAAAGCTGTTGCTTTATTGGCGGGATCATTGTATTGTTATGCTGGTTATGCTTCTTTTTGTGCTCTTTAGAATTTTGGCTCTAGCAGTAAGATTAGGTCTATAGAGTGATTCTATAATAGAATTCGTAGAAAGTTGAGATATTGATGTTGTATGAGCTCAGTGTGGATTGTAATGATGAGAATATTCATGCTTTTAATGCTAGAATAACCATGGTTCGATTGTCATAGGCTACATTATGTAGATGCAGTTAAAAATATCCAACATGATCCCTAAGGGTGTGTTTGGACTGAGAGAATTGGAGGGAAGGGAAAGGAAGGGGTTCAATTTCCTCTGTTTGGTTACATTATATGGAAAGAGGGAAATGGGAGGATGTAATCTCCCTCCTTTAGACCAAACTAAATCTTTCCATCATTAGCAAGATTTGGAAGGAAAGCTTTCTTTGGACTCTCATTGCATCAGCATCCTCCATCCATTCTGCCATCTCCCTCCATTTTTGTTATCCAAACAACCATGATCCATTTTCCCTCCCTTTCCCACCCCTCACTCCCCCCCTCCCCTTCCCTCCTAAATGGTATCCAAACACACCCCCTAAGTGTCCCAAGAACCAAGCTATTTTAAGGGAAAAGAACGGATTTTTGGTATAAATTGAAGAGTGCAAGAGTCATAATGCATACCACTCTGTAAACTGTCAGTGGATTGAAAACTTGGAGAATAATTTCTCATGATCCTTGCTTTTCTTCTGTAGATGTTGAACTTTTTACTTAAATGGGGTTGAAACTAAAACTGTTTAAGAAAGTGGGGTTGATTTGAAAGTATTTATCAAAAATGGATTCATGTCATTTTATACTTAGTTACTTACTTTTCATTTTTTCAACCAATAATTTGTTTCTCTTCTAGCTGTCAAAAAAAAAAAAAAAAATTGTTTCTCTTCCCAAAATACCCTTTTTCAAACCTTCTACTTCCTCCATGATTTGTCCTTCTGGTGGGGTGTTTCATAATTACCAAATTCACACCTTACTACCTTAGTAAAGTTAAATGTTAGTAAGAGAATATTTTCACAGCTAGTACATCCTTTTTATTCACTCTCAGCAAATTCACCACAACAGGACCAAAATTTTCCCACATAATTGATGCATTTACCAAATTCTGCTGTAAAAAAGATTTACCCAAAGCCATAAATGCCATTTAGTGTTTAGAAAACCATGGATTATGGGGTAATTGTGTAGCTTACTCTGAATTAGTAAAATGTTGCACGTATAATAAGGCAATTAAAGAGGGTAAACTTGTTCATAATCATTTAATCTCAAATGGGCATAACCCCAAACTGTTTTTACTAACTATGTTTATTAATATGTACATAATATTTAATCTTTTGGGTGAAGCCGAGAAATTGTTTGATGAAATACCTGAGAGAAATGTCGTAACTTGGAGCACTATGATCTCTCTGCGTATTCTGTTGCTAAGATTAGTCATAAGGCTTTGGATTTCTTGGTTTTGATGCTTTGGAGTACTATGATCTCTGCGTATTCTAGTGCTAAGATTAGGTAAGTGGTTAACATGAATGAGTAAGGGTATTTTGGGAAGAGAAACAAAATATTGTTTCCAAAGGAAGCATATGATGACTTGGACCCATTTTTGATAAATACTTTCAAACCAACCCCACTTTCTTAAATAGTTTTACTTTCAACTCCATTGAAGTAAAAAGTTCGTAGATGGTGGTGGTGATGCTGGTAATATCGATTCTAATGCTTCCAAATTTTAAGTGCAGTTGGATGCAGCAGCCCCTGTTCTTGCTCAATTGAAGAAACCTATTGTAATTGCAAAGATTGATGCCGACAAGTTCCGGCGTGTTGGTGATAAATATGAGATCGAGTGAAGCAATTTACCCTTTTTCATGATATTTGAGTGTTTTGCTGGCTTTTACTTTGTTGTAGATGAGTTATCATTGTGAATGTTAATTTATAATCCTGAATATACAGTGGCTTTCCAACTCTCAAGGTCTTTATGCACGGTGTCCCCACGGATTACTATGGACCAAGGAAGGCTAATGAGCTTGTCCGATTTTTGAAGAAATTTGTTGCTCCAGATGTAGCCACACTTGAGTCAGATGGTGATATTAGCAACTTTGTTGAAGAAGCTGGGACCGTTTTTCCCTTGTACCTTGGGTTTGGGATGAATGAATCCATGATATCCCAGTTTGCAATCAAATACAAGAAAAGGGCTTGGTTTGCCGTGGCAAAAGGGTTTTCAGATAGTACTATGGAGTCCTATGATTTTGACAAAGTTCCAGCCTTGGTATCACTGCATCTCAAGTATGATGAGAGAAACATATTTTATGGGCCATTTGATGGTAATGCCATCCTTCATTTTTGTTATTATTTGTTTTCCATTTTGAAGGGTAAAAGTTCTTACAAGATAGCCTTGTGACAGGTCATCCTAGTTCGTCTGTTCGAATGATGTAATTTAGATCACGATAAGGAGGGCTATAATCAGCCTAGAATCTCAGTGTGCTTACTTGTCCTTTCCTCCATGCGCAGATCAATTTTTGGAAGAATTTGTCAAACAAAACTTATTCCCCTTGTGTTTGCCAATCAACTCAGAAACACTGAAGTTGTTAAGAGATGAAGAGCGGAAAATTGTCCTCACATTAGTGGACAATCTACAAGAGGAGAGGTCAAAGCAGCTGGTCAAAATATTAAAGGCAGCTGCGTCAGCAAACCGTGATTATTTATTTGCTTATGCCGAACTTCAGCAATTTCCAGACTTTGTCGAAACATTTGGGATCAGTAAGAGCTCAGAGTTGCCAAAAATGGTGGTTTGGGATGGAAATGAAGAATACTTCACTGTAAGTCAGGGCTACTTTAAGTTTCTTCCCTTAAACGATTATAGAATACCTGCACACTTGCTTGAGCACCCTTATAAGAACACCCATGCTATGTGAAACCAGTGTTTGATGTTGTTTCTAAAGGAAGCCATAAGGATAGTTTTAATGTTGGAAGTGTTGTGAACGAGATTCATGAATAAGAACACGACTTAGTAACTTTATCTAGCTCACTCATCTTAGCTAGCTGACATAGTTTCAAATACTAATGTATCACATTTGTTTGTGGGCAGGTAATCGATTCTGATAGAATTGGTGAAGATGATCAAGGTTCCCAAGTAACACATTTCCTTGGGGGATATAAAGATGGAAGAACAGTGTTGAAGAAGATCAGTGGGCCATCATTCATGCAGTTCCTAAATTCCATGGTAGGTTTTAAATTGATCATCGTAATTGTCTTTGCAATTGCCCTTATGATGATGATTCAATTTGTCGGTAACGAGGAGGATCGTCCTAATAGACCACCCTCCAGGCCTGTTAGTAGTGAGGTTGAGAGGCCAGGAGACAAAGAAGACTAGGTGTTCCCTGGTTACTCAAATGTCAACCCTCTAACGGACTTGATTGAGCGAGATGTTATCCAAAGTTATTCTCTTCTGGTTTGGTGTTAATTTAATGGGGCCGTCCAGACCCAAAAGTCTTGTAAACCATGACATTAATTCCTCGAGAGATAGATTTTTGGAGTTTTGTAAAGGGTAATTAGGTCAGGTGAGCTACCTGAAATTGAGGCAACAATTAATGTAACAACAGTCTTCTACTTCGAGAAGTTACACTTTTTGTGTTTTTTATGATTAACTCTATTTATACTGTGCCCAATCCCAAAGTTCGTTCTATACATATGACCAACAAGAAAAATGACCTTTATAATGCTTGTTGAAAACTGTTGTACACACATCCACCAATCTTATTTGAGTATATTTAGATGAAAGCATCAGTTCAGTTGGCCCAAAACTAAACTGATCCCAATTGTTTCTCCGTAATGTTCAGCAAAATCCGTTAAAATTTGAGGTGCCAACTGAACTGACCTCGGGCATTAAGGGCCCCACATTGTCATAATTCGGTTGCAGTAAACTTTGTATGATGCCATGCTGCAGCATAAAACACTAAGAAATGAAAGACCGATCAAATATTTGTACTTCAAAAACATTACACAATTGTGTTGTCTCAAAGGCTGTTCTTACGCCAATATCGCAGCCTTACTTCAGAGATGAAACCACCACCCCTGTTCTTCTGAGGTTTCTCTTTCCTGATATTTTCCATTCTAAAAACAGAGTCAGCAAAAAATTGGGCCTGTATTTCTTTGTTTTTCATTACTACATATTCACCAACGAAAGTTGCAAAACCATGAATTCTTGTTCACAAATAATTTTTGTAACTAAAGCACTCAACTGTAGGAAAGGTAACATTAGAAACCCACAAGAGGAGGTTATATCAAATTCAAGACTACCTCGAAAAAAACATAAAAGTCCCTACTTCTAACACCGCAGCAGCTGCACTACAATATACAGAGAAAGTTGGCACTAAAACTATAAAAAAATTCATGTTAAAGCCTTAGAAGAGGTCACAAAGATCTGCACAGAAGTCAAGACGCCATTTATAACCATATACTAGTATTCAATCACACCCCAGGAAGTGATTGTGCAGAAGCATATGGAGAGAAACTTGTTGCAGATTCACTATGGTGTAATGCATTTTGGTGTCTTAGAGAAGATCCAAGATAACCTGACGACGAAGCAACACTAGGACTTGGAATATATGGTGACATGTATCGAGTTTGGAAAGGTGACGCAGATGGATAGCCCATTGAATGAGGAGATATAAGCTGAGAAGCTAGTGATCTTTGAGAAGACATATTCCTAAGATCCGTTGAGCTTCGACTCGCGCTCATCGAAGGGGGATTTTGATGATGAAATGAGCGTAAAGAGTCGGGGACTAGAGGACTTCTTGAAAGAAAATTAAGAGATAAAAATTGAGAAGTTAGTGATCTTTGAGAAGACATATTCCTAAGATCCGTTGAGCTTCGACTCACACTCATCGAAGGAGAATTTTGATGATATAATGAACGTAATAGGCTGGGGACTAGAGGACTTCTTGAAAGAGAATTAGGAGATAAAAATTGAGAAGCTAGTGATCTTTGAGAAGACAAATTTCTAAGATCCATTGAGCTTCGACTCACACTCATTGAGGGGAAATGTTGATGATGTAATGAGTCTGAATGACGGGGGATTTGAGGACTGCTTGAGATAGAGTGATTAAGTGGAGTTGCACGGGCTCGTGGACTTGATGAATTTATTCGAATGGCTGAGGAATGAGACCTAAATGAAGATGATGGAGAAGAAGCAATAGATGACGGGTTGGATGATAGTAATGGTGTGGATTCAGAAGCTGGAGGTTCACCATTGCTAGACTTTGCATCACGCTTGCAGACCGGACAAAATGTTCTCCATGTACAGAGCCAGAAGTCCACACATTGTGCATGAAATTCTGCAAGAATTCAAGTCGTCAATAGTAGAACAAGAAATTAGAAAATGCAGTAGACATAATTGTCAGCTGTAAAATGCAGATTGCCATCACAACAAAATTTAATACTCATTTTAATGAGAAATTTTAGTGAGATATACGACACTTAGAACTATATAAAGAAATTTTAGTGAGAAATTGTCAGCTGTAAAATGCAGATTGCCATCACAACAAAAAGGGTGATTTTAGCGAGAAATTTTGTACAAACAGATACTCAGTAGCACAACTGTACAATATAAAGCATCACCAGAATGCAATGCTCAGGCATGGCGATTGGCAGTTGATTGCTGTATAAAGCAAGAAAACTGAAAAGAATATAGTAACGTATAGTTTCATGAACACCACCAAGTTGAGACCTGAATTCTCAAGAACTACCAAAAGAACACTGCCAATATTGGCATAGCAGATATAGCAAGGGTGTTGAACTTTTGAACTACTGAAATAAACAAGTAGCATGGCGAGTTTAGATACTTTGAACTTGGATTGATCCAATGCCCAGCTTTGTCTCTAATGCTTATTCCCCTACTAGGGGAAGTGAAAGCAGAAATAGCAAGGGTGTTGAACTTTTGAATTACTAATATAAACAACCTTTTTTATATTGTTAGTAACCACTAACCATTTATCATCGATCATTTATACTTGGGGGACCATTTTAAATTATTAGTGACAATTTTGACAAGTGATAACCAATTTAGTTCCAAATGTGACAGTTTCAACGCAATTATTAGTTATTAGTATTAGACCATCTTAACACGAGACATTCTCGCTGTCAACCTTCCACAAATGCCAGAGACACAACACATAAGAAAAAAAATAAAAAGGCAAATATAACAGAGCAGATCTGAAATGTAACTTACTGTGACGGCACGGCAGAACCCTAAGCCTGTCCCCAACAACGTAATCCTCAAGGCATATGGCACATGTTGATGATGTACAATAGTCCTCTGTTGCTGTTGTGAATATTAAACTTGGCATAGCTTTAACCAAGCGATCACTCATTCCATGAAATTCTCGAACACGGGCTTCAGGCCTCTCACGTCTTACGCGCTGCCGCTTAACAAAGAAGTAAACAGCTAGCGCTGCAGACATAGCCAGTAGAGATATGAATGAAATTACCATTATCGAACATGCAGAACTTTCATTGGGGATTATCCACAGTTCAAAATCAAGGCCAGCATAGGTCGTTAGGGTTTCTCCGGTTGCTTTAGAAACAAATATGGCATGGATCTTTATCCCAGCAGAATTTCCTGCCACTGTAATAAAAAAACTGGATTCATAAAGTAGAACAGCAGTTAAATCATAAATGCAGACACGAGATAAAGTTCTCCCTCCATTTACTCGAATTCACCAGACCTTTTCCTTTTTGACCATTCAAACAAATTTACTACAACTCCGGTTTTCAGTAAATTTTGGTTACAAAAAAGACCATAGAAATCGTCTCAAAAGCCTGTGGCATAGTCAATCCCACTTGCTTTTGCTTTCACTCCAAATCTATTTGAATTTTGAAATATATACCCTTCACACTTGCCCATTTCTCAAAGCTTGTGATATATTGAAATACAGTGAATCCATGTGAATGGAGTAACAACTAAAATAAAGAACACAATGGGTATACAACTGGTCAAACACTCAAACATAAGTCAAGATAGCATTGTAACCCTGAAAAGATAGTATCAGCTTATTTTCATATTGCTAGCAGTAAAGTCATCAATAGTAGCAATTTAATTTTAAAATCCAAGTAATTTGAACTTTCGAAAGGAAAGGAAAAGAATAACATCTCTGACAAGTACTAGGTAACCTATCTCAGAAATAACACACAGGAAGGCTAACATAACTACATGAGGAAGACATGTCAATCTGCTGAACATTCTTGCCTATCTGATCCAACCTAATAGTACGGCATAGAAGGGAGACGGTCATTAGTTATTTTTCTTATTTCATCCAATTGAGAACGCAATTAATTTGTATAATTGGCAAGTTTCTTAAAATTAGCATATAGATGCCATGTTACTTCGACATTCCAAACGTGTCGCCGTGCCACTCATCCATTCTGATACTACACTTTTAACACTTCATGTTCGGTCGAAAATTGAAATATTTTACAAAAAAGTCATATCCGACACTCCCACATGCACTCCACATCCAACAGCTGGTCTTAGTAACATAGCACACAACAGGATGTACTAATTGTCACATACTCACGTGTAATTTCAGACTCCAAGGCAAAAGATCTTGACATATTGAAGCTGTGAACATGATCAAAGAATTATTATTATTATCCTAAACTCTTTTTTTTTAAATGCCTCCACAAAGTAGGGGTGGGGAGGGGGAAGACAAGAACATTAGACCAGTACGTCAAAGCCTCGCACCCTCATGCGGGGTAAGCAGGTAAGGTTTGCAATATAACAACATTACCCCAGTGCCTCAATGGCTCCCGCAAATTTTGGGGTAAGAGGGGATTGGATGTATGGAATAGGATTTCCAATATAATAAAAGGGGAAAAAAATAAGAGTTCATCTACACAAGGATAGAACATTACTCGCAATTAATATACCATCATCCTCATTGTCATAGATAATTGCAGCTTCAAACCCGGCCTTCTGTGCTTTTCTAACTTTGTCCTCAAAGCCGCAACCACCTCGTATAATTAACGCAAATGGAGCACTATAATTACCACCGTGATCAACTATATTTGTCAATGGAGAACATGCATCAAGAGGCTCAGCTATGTACAGTTTCCCGCATATACCGCCAGTTTTCACTGGCGGTGCTGAAATGTTCAACCAAAACACAAGATATAAGAACTTGCCAAAGTTGCTTCAATATCTTCAAAAGTGTAATGAAAATTGCCACACTCCAAATCCACAAAAGCACAGGAGCTGACACCATAATCAAATATAAACTAAACAGCAAAATTATACTGTGAGTTCTATTACTCATGTCATATGACTCATATCAACAAAACATCAGAGCCTTAGTCCCAAAATGATTTTGAGTCGGCTGACATGAATTATCATTTGAAAACGTCCAGGACATCCAATAGGAACAAATAGTATATAGCAAAAAATAATGATAATAATGGCAAAAAAATAATTAAGAAAACCAAATTATATAAAATAAAAGTACAAAATAAAAAATGAAAACGAAAAAATGAAAGAGTACAATAAAAAGTACATATAATACTTAAAACATGTAAGAATCAAACTCCATCGTTCACCCGTATCATTTCTCTCCATAGTTTTCTCTCTGTCGCCCTATCTTCTTCAATCCCAAATTCCAAAGATCATATCATTCTGAATCACCTTTATTCAAGTTTTCTTAGGTTTTCCTATACCCCACAATTTTCATCGTTCCTCAACTTTCGAACCTCCTAACTGGGACAATAATCAATCTTCGTCTCACATGCCAGATCAATCTTCGTCTCACATGCCAAAACCATCTTAATCTGTCTTCATCATCTTATCCTCCACCGGGGAAACTCTCACCTTCTCCCTAACCACCTCATTTCTAAGTCGATCATTCCTTCTATGGCCACACATCCATCGTAGCATACGCTCCACATTCATCTTTTGAACGTGATAGTGCTAGCAGCCGTACACTTGTAGCCATATGACAGTGCATGTCTAATTGTCGTGTGGTAGAATTTACCCTTTAGTCTATGAGGTATGCCGGGATCACATAAAAACCATGTGCCACTCTTCCACTTCAACCACCCTGCTTTAATCCTGTGACTCACATCCCCTACTAATTCTATATCATTTTGAATTATAGACCCTAAATAAAGAAAAAAAACTCAGATCCTTAATGATTCTCCCATCAAAAGTGACTGTCCCTGCTTCTCTACCTATATCATATCTCACTCGATAAAATTCCACCTCAATCTTTACTAATAAAACATACCTTTCTAATCAAGTCTAAATTGCACTTCATACAACAATAAAGTTATGCCCTTTAAAAAGATTATCAACCAGATATCAACCACTTTAACATCTAGCAGACAAAGAGGAGCTGGGCGAGCTACTTAAGCATAACATTCGAACTCAGGGAGTTTGAATAAGAATAGACGACCCATACCTATTACCTACCCGAATAACTTTAAAATTAAGCTCAAACCAACACTTGTATAGACATACGGCTAAATAGAGTTTTGGAACAATAGGCTACATCAAACAAACATACAACAACCATAATAAACCAGCACCTCAAGGGCTCCCGCAAATTGCAAGGTACAAACATACAACTATTAATTCTGGAGATTTTCACTTGCATCACACTAACATGACATCAAAATCAAACTCAATTCATAATTGTATAGCTGGATTCATTGGCAGGTTAATGGTACAATTGAATACCTTATTCAATGGAGTTGAACTGTGGCCATTAAAACATACTCCATTTTTTCAAGTTTGATTAACATACCCATCACGAATAATATAAAAGATAGACAAATGATTGAGACGGCGGGAATAGTAATACTTAGATTCAAAAGAACAAGTTTTAGGACTCACCAAAGTTAGCTTCAACATCATCAAACGTGTATTGAAAATCACCACCCTCCAAGTCAACAAGAGCAAAGGATGAACTAACCATCGTGATCAAACATAAACTAAACAGCAAAATTATACTCCAAATTACATTACCCATACCAGATTTCATTCAATTAAACAACACCCAATTCTTGATTTCCCTCAAAAACTTGTCTAAAATCTCAGAAAAATGGGGATTTGCAATCAGAATACCCAGAAAGCTAAGTCTTGATTTCAACAGTATAAGACATTAGTTAGTGAGCTCCCAAGAATTTACAACCCAAAAAGAGAACCCCTAAAGTTGACCTAAAATTAGTGATTTTATTTGGATGGAGACATCAAACTCCATCTGCAAATTGTGAAGGGTATAGTAAGAAGGAGTCTTGGTATTTTTGTGAAGAAAATGATGGTTATGGATGAAGGTGGGTATTAAATTAAGAAAACTAATACTGTGTGCTTTCACTGCGTTGTGAGATTTCTGGAATTATTGGTTGTGCTCACGTAGATTATCACTCCCTTCTATTCACCTGCTTAACATTTTGGGAGAACACGGAGAATTTTTGAGGTGGCAAATGGCAATTCCGTATGTACTAAAACGGTAATACAACTCTAAATTTTTCCGTCTATATGTTCACCTTTTAATAAATGGACTCACTCTTAATAATTGATCTCACTTTAATATCTTTTTATTTACATACCATATATAAAAAAAATTATTTCCTTAAAAATCTATTTTTACTAATAAATGATCATAAATATTAAATTCAAAACTAAATTGCTAATTAACATCAACTTGATTCTAATAATCATAGATTTTATTATCATTAAATCCCCCTTACTACTAAGAGATTAAAATTTCTCTTAGTTTTCCCTCCAAAATGTATCCAATTTATTAAAGGAAATAAATAAAACTTTTTTTTAATAAACTATTATCTTTTTTCATACAATATAATCTTATTATAGTTATAATTATAATCTAATCTTTAAATTAATTTTAAAATTATGATTTTTTTCATTATAATAAAATAAAATTAGTATTAAACTATAGACTATATGTTGCTAAAATTTTCACAATGCAATAATGATTAATTTAGAAAATAACTTAACGCATACTTACTATTAGGTTCGCAACAAAAAAAAATCATTAAAAAAATTAGAGAAAATTATAAAATGAAATCCGTAATTTTATGGTAAAAAAAGTACGTTCATAAAAATACACATTCCATAACTTTACTCAATTCTCTTTGATTAGTTTTCAATTTCAATTTTTTTATATCATAACAAAATGGAGTAAAATATTAAATATTAATAAAGTGACGATTTAAATAATACCCTCAAAACTAAAATCTCTACATATACCACGCAGTGGCGCGAGATCTATACTAGTAATTGATCAATCCGATAAAATGACACGAATTTGATATGAAATTAGCGTGTTAGCCTGTTAGGTTAAAGATCTCGTGATGCATTTATGTAGTCGCGTTGACGCGGTTCATGGCATAAAATTATTGATATGATATGATAAAAGCCCAATTACAAATATGATTTAATGAAAGCTCAATTACAACCAAATTCATTTAGGCGAAAAAATTTTGAGGATCTCTTATTCTTTTAGCAAAGGGAATGGGTCATAACTTCAATGAGTTATCTTTACAAGTTGACGCGAGTCTATAAGGGAGACCTGACCCGACAAGGTTGATTCAAAATCCAAAAGGCCCTAGAATTAAATTGCATAATCCGAATTAAATATGACCGGAAACTTGAAATTTATCCGACAACATGACATCTTAAATTGACCCGATGTCCAAAACCACTCAACCAGAAATACTAACAAATCCAAAATAATCGATTTAAGTTGACCGGCTTACCCATTTGCCACATACAACTAACTAAGTCATGGTATAGCACATTTTTTTACGAGCATCAAGATCATGTAAGCATATTTTATTAATTTTAAAAAGTCAGTTAAATTAGTTTTGAAAAGCAGTAACGAGTGACGACTGAATCTACAAAACCTTGAAGAAGCCATATTAGAACCACAAATGAAGAGAAGTCCATGTTCAAAACTGATAATCATATCAATTGGAATTTTTCTTATTTCAACAATTAGCGTGATATCAGTAATCATGGCTGAAAACACACAATCTTCATCATCATCAACACCATCTACTGCTGTTTACATCGTATACACGGAGGAACCAGCAGGTGGCGTTGACCCCAATTCCTTCCATCTTTCTACCTTATCCTCTCTTCTTGGCTGGTCTTTTTCTTTCCTTATTTCATTAATTTGTTATAATTTTCATGAAAAATTTGTTTTGGGTACTTGTTTGTTGTTGATTATTTTCATTTGGGTTTCAAATTCTGTTTTTCTTTTATGTTTTGATGGATTATTGAACTCGGGTTGTGATTTGGATTGTTTATATCTTAGGGTTTTTGTTTTAAACCTAATTTGGGGATTATTATGATTGAGAAAGGTGCCAGATTCAGGGTCGTCTGTATCTTTAGCTCCCACCTTCATTTCCATAATTCTGGCCTTCTCTAAACATTTTCTCTAATCGCACACCAGAAGTCGATTTTCATCGAGATAAAAGACTTTTTTTTAAGGATACGAAGCATACTTTTGT
This sequence comes from Silene noctiflora, assembly GCA_009801015.1. NCBI lineage: Eukaryota > Viridiplantae > Streptophyta > Magnoliopsida > Caryophyllales > Caryophyllaceae > Silene > Silene noctiflora. The sequence continues at coordinate 88,867 of VHZZ01002762.1, read as the reverse complement.
TATAGTGGAAAGATTGTTGGCGAAAAAGTGGTAATTTTGTCTAGAAAAGATGGGAATTTTGAAAATTGATGCGTCAGGTGTGACTGTGTGAGTAGTGAATTAACTCATATCGTTATATGTAATATGAGTTTCTTGCAATCAGAGACCTCAATTTGATATTTAGAGGCTATGTTCTATATATGAAATTGGGACGACAAATTGGAAGCATCATTGGGCATGGTGCTGCATAAATTCTACTGTCTTACTGATTTGGATCGGGCGGAATGCGAGATGCTTGTATTTTTGAGGCGTAGAGAACGAAAGCAACTGTAGTGTATCAAAAACCAAACTCCTAGTTAGAATTAGGATAGTGGCTTGGATGGGAAAATGTATAGGGGAAGATATTATGGGCATCTTCAATGCTTAATCCCTTTTAGTAGATGGTCATTTTTTGTAGGATTGTACATCTTTTCCCCTAATATGGATGAATAAAAATTGCCAAGTTCTTGCCACAGGAAAATTGTTAAAAACATTTTTGAAAATTTGCATCTATCCTATCTGTTTTCTCGTGTCTTGAAGCTGTTAGAAGTTGTCAGCAAGCAATAAAAGTTCCAGTTTTGCTGAGGTCTCCCCGGAATGTAAAAGCAGAAAGTTTTAAACATTAATTAGGATTTAGTTCTGTGTGGCTTCTTTTCTTTTGTGTTTTCGATTAAGTTTCTAATTTGAAATGTTGAGGATTCGGTCAGCTTGCTAATCCTCGAACCAATTTGACATGGTGGAACAAAGTTCATTTGTGAACTAGATTTGTGAACCCAATATAATGTTCTACAAACTCACGCCTGTTCCCCAGACTAAATTGAACACTGAACCATGCAACACTTGTGTCTCACATGTGTTGATGTGTATGACTCTGCTGCTCATGCTTTCTTCTCTGGATTTTTATTGGCTGACATAATGTTATAACTGGTTTTTTTTGTACTTGTTATTAACGACTCAACTTATCAACCGTAAAATTTTTGACTATATCCCTTTCTACAGTGAGGACGCTGCAAAGAATTCATTGATTTACGTCTACAAGAATGCTGCCACTGGGTTCTCAGCCAAGTTGACTCCTGAGCAAGTATCACAGCTTCAAAGTATGGAAACCTATCTATATTCTTTGATATTGTTATCGATAATTTTCTAGTAGGCAAACTGCGGCCTTAAAAGAATGTTTTTGTCCTAGTATGCTTTCTATCGAAATATAAGTTTTAAATGCGGTGATCAACTTCCAATATCAACATCACCCTAATGTCTCAAAGCCTTCATTGGCTCCCGTGAATT
>VHZZ01002760.1:61728-78102 GCA_009801015.1 Silene noctiflora | reverse complement strand
TTACGTTGATCAACTGACAAATATAATATCCCTGATATTCCTTTTATGAGATTTATTATGTAGACGCACTATTGAGGAGGACACTACTCCAACAACTAAATGTCATGATCGATGTTTATCTCATTTCAAGCATGAATTGTTTGTGATAAATGCTTTACTTATCTTGAGTCATTATTTTCATGGAAATGTCATTATGATATTCATGCTTGATTGACTTGTTTATGCCTTTCTCGTGCCGTTATGTCGAGACTTGGTTAGCTCATTCTTGTTCCGCCTCTTTCGTGTCGTTCTGCCGAATTCGGGGTACTCGTCTTCCGTTCTGTCGATCAAGTTTTGGATGCGAAACGTTTATCACATGTCGAATTGGGAAACGTTCATCCCGAGAGTCTGGCCAAGTTTAGACTAGGACCGTATTATATTATCGCCGTCCTGCCGAGAGGAATTGAGTTTAAGAGTAGTAAATGTCTTGCATTCTTTTGGATACTTGCATATGTCATTTTCATGTGAATGAGTGACCATATTTCTCAAGTAGTGTTCAATTATTTATTCATTTATTGTCGTCTTAGGTTATGCTAATATGTATGACTCATTTATGTCTTTGCTTCTCATTCATGTTAATCATCTTTTCGTTATTCATATGCTATGTGCATTTATGTTCTTAATTACGTTCATTTTGATGTAATATGCCTGGGAGAACCTTGAGTTACTCCCCAATGAATATGGCATTCACTTTTTAATGAATGACAGGTACCGGTTGGTGTTTCATGGGGTTTGAGACTCGTGTGAGTTAGCGGGCATCGGACTTTAGATGCTTACCTTTCGTAGCTTAAACTAGCCTATCTTTAAACTTGTTATTTGTGGGATATATTTCCCCCATCAACTTTTAGACTTGTGGTTGTAAAAGTTTATCTTAATTTCGTTTTGGATTTGTTTATTGTTCGTTTGTGAACCCGCTTGCTTTAAAATTAAAAAGTTTTCAAAAACCCATAATTTTCGCTGCTTATTACTCGTTATTCTTTACCGTCATATAGCGGGGGTTCACAGTTGGTATCAGAGCTATGATGCTCCCGACGCACACGCGTGTACCCCAACCTTCAAATTTAACTTGACCTCGAATAATGAACGAGAGATGGGTAGAATTAAGGACCTAAGTTGGTAGTCTACTTGTATATGCTATTTGGAAGGTACTAACTTGTTTGATTTTTGATGCCTTGAGAAGATGGTGCAACCAAGCCACGTTGACAAACGATCATGCAAGCTCTTGCTTAAGTTCTCCAAAATCAACAAAATGCCAACACTGTGCCGCAAGAAGGAAACCGTCAAGGAAGCTATGCTTGGGTTGCAAGCCAACTTGCAAGGAACAAATCTTGGACCTATGGTGGTGAAGTTGACCCTATTGAGCTATCGGAATGGTTTCGTGACATGGAGAAGAATTTATCTCTTTATGATGTTCAAGATAAGGACAAGGTGAAGCTAGCCTCTCATTTTCTTGTGAAGGAAGCCAATAGGTTGTGGACTTTGACCAGTGGTATCGTCACTCAAGACCCTACCTTTGATTGGAGCCGCTTCAAGACCCTTGTGGAGACCCGCTTCTATCCTAAGGAGCTCAAGCAACAAAGATTGAAGGAATACATGGACTTCAAGCAAGAAGTCTATCCATTCAAGAGTACACCGACAAGTTCAATGACATTGCTCACTATGCCTCTAAGTTCGTGAAAGATGAAGAAAATCGCGTCTACTTCTACAAGAACAAGTTGAATCCCAAGTTTGAAAACATGGTGAGAAGAAACTAAACAACCTTCATGGAAGTTTATGATGATGCTATTTGGACCGAAAGCTCTTAGAAGGCCATTGAAGAAGATGCTAAGCCTCGTACCGCTCCTAATCTATCTTCATCAAACTATGATAAAAAGAAGAAGTTTGTGCCAAGAGGACAAGTATCAAGTTGACAAGCTCCCCAATAAAAAAAAAACAAAAACTTTGAGAAGTCCCGCAAGTGCTTTAATTGTAGGCAAGATCTACACCCCGGAGTTGGATGCTATGACAAGCATTTGCTTGTTTTCATTGCAAGAATCCCGGACATCACTACAATGATTGCCCCGAGAGGAAAACAACTACTCCTATTCCAAATTCCAAGCCAAGAGGAACAATCTTTGTCATAAGTCGTGCCGAAGACGCCCATCCTGATATCATTACGTGTATGTTCTCCATTCTTGATCATCCTTGCCTTATTCTATTTGATACCGGTGCATCTTTAATTTATCGTTTATATCTTCCAATTTTTTGGAAAAGCTAGCCCTTGAGCCTATTCCTAGTGAAGATACTCCTATATCCTTACCCTCCGGAGAGATTATTTCTTGTTCCCTCTCCTACTTCAATGTTCCTATCTCTATTTCGGGAACCATCTTTCCCGCTACCTTACTTCGTTTTGCCCTTGAGGAATTTGATGTAATTTTGGGTATGGATTGGTTATCCAAGTACTATGCTAGATTCGAGTGTAGAGATCAAAAGATTTATCTTAAGAGTTCGTTAGGTGCCCGTGTAACTTATAAGGGAACCCGTTCCTAAATGAGTGTAAAGTTGATTTCCGTTTTGAAGTTGGTAAGTATGGTAAAGAAAGGTTGTCAAGCCTACTTGTGTGTGGTGACCTCTACTATTACTTCGTTGCCAAAGCTTGAAGAAGTGTCCGTTGTTCGTGAGTTTGTCGATGTCTTTCCCGATGAGTTGCCCGGAATCCCTCCCGAGCGTGATGTCTATCGACCTTGTACCCGGAATCGGTGTAACACCCGCGATTTTTCATTTAAAGTTTTAAAATATTTTAATATTTTAACTAAAGATAATTATGTTTTAAAAATTATTTTGGTGAAAATATAATTCTAGAGGTATAATATTTATAAGTGTGATAATAATGTCCGTCTCAAGTGTATAGTAGCCTTGAGGTGTATTTTTAGCAAAAATCGACTCAAAATGAGTTACTTTGGGCCTAAGCATATAAATGGGCCTATTTAATACCATCTTCTCTACACAACCCTTCCCCTTCATCCTCCTCATTTATAACAAAAGCTGAAAACTCATCTCCTTCATCACCATTAAAGCCTCTTTTCCCTTCAAAGCTTAAAATTCGCATAAATCACTCAATTCTACACCAAATCGTCCCATTTTTGCATCAATCTTGTTATTTTCTCGTTCTCCATCTTTCTAAGTAAGAAAGGAATAATTTTTATCCTCTCCTTCCTATTTCCGAAATCTTAGGGTTCACTAGGATGGTGAATTCTTCAACTAATCTTTCATTTTTGTGTTTTAGGGTATGATTTGGACAACCGGGAGGCAGATTCCTTTGAGATAGACGACACACTTGAAGATAGAAGAGCAAAGAAGGTAACGGTGATAGGTTACTCGACATTATGTTAAATGATGTGTTTTTTTTTATGTGAAAGATTTAATCTTCATGTGATTAAAGTTGACAACTTTGCATCGTGTTATGTTTCTTGGTTGTTTGTTCAATAAATGATTCCATTTATGTTTGTTGAACAATTATTGTGTGAAAACACATGCCTTGTTTCATAAATAGGATGAATTAGTCTCACTTGTGGATGTTAAGGATGAATTGTGGTTTGTATCATGTTATTGTATTCTTTTATGTCATAAAATTGTTGGAGGAAAGTGTATGTATGTAAACAAATGGTTTGGAAGAATTGGGTGAGAAATTGGTTGTTGCGATATGTAAACTATTTATTCCCATCCCAAGTATATGATCCATCTCGAGTCTACATGTAAAATGTATGGTTGTTTATATGTTCCTTGTCGATTGTATGCATCTATGTTGATGTATGTAAGCTTGTTGCAAGAATTGGACTAATTCCCATGTACATGGGTGCCCAGCCGGTCCTCTGGCCTGCTGGGAGGTCCCTGTAAGTTGTTGCACATTTTCATGGAAATTGGGTGTATGTGTGTTGTCCCAGCCGGTGAGCCGGTAGCCGGTCCCTTGGCATGCTGGGAAGTCCCTGTAATATTTTTGTGAGATTTGTGGTTTTGGTGTTCTCCCAGCCGGAGGACCGGACGCCGATGCCATGGCCGGGTGGGAGGTTTCTGATGTTGTTTTCCCCCCTTTTGTTTGTAGGCTGGTGCTCAGCCGGTAAGCCGGCCGCCGGTGACCCACCCGGCTGGGAGCCCACAGATTGTAATTTCTCCCTTTTTATCATATGCTTTATTAATGGAAATTTTATGGTTTGAATATGTTTTATTCACATGAAATATTGTAGCATAATTTTATGGTTCGAATATGTTTTATTCACATGGAAATATTATGGTTCGAATATGTTTGTAGCTATATGTTGTTCATTTTGCATTAATATCGTGTTTTAAGTAGGAGCGTCACTTGAAATGATTCGTCTTTGTGAGATCGGTATGTTGCTAATTCATGCGTATCTTATCTTTACGCCCCACTTGAGTTGTTTGCCAAGTGTGGGTTCACTCTTGTCATTTCCGCCTCCTTCGAAACGTTTACCGGTTGTGGGGTACTCGGCTTCCATTTGTCGATCGAGTCTTAGATGCAAAACGTTTATCGCATGTCGTTCGGGAAACTTTTATCCCAAGAGTCTAGAGTAGTAAGGATATGGTATGTGACTTGAATGTTTGCACATGCTAATTCTCATTGATCCCGCCCTCGTACTTTGCTTATCGTTATTTTATTTGAATTGCCATCGTTTGCATTTCGTTTGTTAAGCGTGATTTCATTTGTATTATCATGAAAAGTATTCCTATGTTCTTACATACTTGTTTAAGTTTCACTTTATGTTCATTTTGACTAAATGTGGCTGGAAGAACCTTGAGTTACTCCCCACTGACTGTGGCTTTCATGTTCATATGAATGACAGGTTCGTGGATGCTTTTGTGGGGGAAGACGTGTGAGCTAGCGGGTACTTAACCTTGGACCTTACTTATAATTTGCTAGACTTATTAACCCTCATTTGTCTATTCGTGGGATATCTTTTCCCCAATATGACTTCTAGTTTGTAAAACCTTTGGGCGGTAACGCCCTTACACTTATTTATTTATGTTGTAGTGATCTCTTGCGTCTTAACTTAAAAAGTTTCAAAAATTTTCATAATTTCCGCTGCATTTTGCTTATAAAATTTTTACGTTTATCGCGGGGGTTCACAACCGGCCCTATTACCAGAGCTCCCTACCGTATGGCGCCAATCGAGTTGAAGGAATTGAGGAAGAAACTTGATGATATGATTGAGAAAGGTTTTATCCGACCTAGTGCGTTACCTTGGGGTGCTCCTGTTCTATTTGTGAAGAAGCTAAGAAAGATGGATCCATGAGACTTTGTGTCGACTACCGTGAGCTTAACCGTGTTTCTATCAAGAACAAGTATCCTCTACCAAGGATTGAAGATTTATTTGATCAACTCAAAGGTGCTTCTACTTTTTCCAAGATTGATTTGAGATCTGGCTATCATCAAATCCCGGTTCGTGTATCTGATATACTTAAGACCGCCTTTAACACGAGATATGGACATTTCGAGTTTAAGGTGATGCCTTTTGGTTTGACCAATGCTCCCGCTATCTTCATGGACCAAATGAACCGAACTTTTAGTGAGTTCTTCGATAAGTGTGTTGTGGTTTTTTATCGACGATATCCTCATCTTTTCTAAGTCCAAAGAAGATCATGTCGATCACCTCCGTATCATTTTGGAAGTTCTTCGTCGTCAAAAGTGGTTTGTTAAGTTTTCTAAGTGTGAGTTTTGGTTGTCCGAGTTATCTTTCCTTGGCCATGTGATATCTAAGGAAGGTGTTATTTTGGATTCCTCAAAGATTGAAGTCGTGGTTGAATGGAAGAGTCCTATCGATGTTGGTGAAATCCTAAGTTTCCTGGGTTTGGCGGGTTACTACCGTCGCTTTGTGAAAGTTGTTTCCAAGCTTGCTAGACCGATGACTCAACTTTTGAAGAAAGAGATAAAGTTTGTATGGACCGAAGCTTGTGAAGAAGCGTTCCAAGAGTTGAAGAGAAGGTTAACTACCACTCCCGTTTTGACCCTACCCGAAGATGGTGTGGATTTTGATGTGTTTTGTGATGCCTCTAAGTTGGGTTTGGGTTGTGTACTCATGGAAAATAGGAGAGTTGTTGCCTATACTTCGCGAAAATTGAGAGTTCATGAAGTGAACTACCCTACTCATGATCTTGAGTTAGCCGCCGTCGTTCATACCTTGAAGTTGTGGAGACACTACCTCATTGGAGTTCATTGCCATATCTACACCGATCATAAGAGTTTGAGCTATATCTTCACCCAAAAAGAGTTGAATATGAGACAACAACGATGGTTGGAGTTGGTGAATGACTATGATGTGGAGTTGTTGTATCATGAAGGAAAGGCAAATGTGGTTGCCGATGCCCTTAGTAGGAAGTCGACTCATTCCTTGAGTGATATCCGTGTGCTTCCCGATAACCTTTGTGCCGAGTTTCGTAGATTGAGCATACAAGTTGTGGAAAGTGGTTTTGACTATCTTGGTGCTATGGTTGCCGAGCCCGTCCTTTACCGTAAGATTTGTGATGCCCTAGTGGATGATGCTACTTTCAAAGGTTTTCAAGCCAAGCTTTTTGAAGGAAAAGCTAAGGATTTTGAGGTTGATGGCAATGGATATCTTCGTTGTTGTGGCCGCATGTATGTTCCCGACGCCGTGGAGTTGAGAAAGAGAATTCTTGATGAAGCTCATCTATCCCCTTATTTAATTTATCCCGGAGGAGATAAGATGTACAAAGACTTGAAGCTTCAATTTTGGTGGCCTAACATGAAGAATGATATCGTGAACTATGTTAGAAGGTGTCTCACTTGTCAATAAGTCAAGATTGAGCATAAGAGACCCGAAGGTTTCCTACAACATTTGGATGTTCCTTTGTGGAAATGGGAATCCATCTCCATGGATTTTGTTATGGCGTTACCCAAGACCGTTGGTGGAAAGGATGCTGTTTGGGTAATTGTGGATAGACTGGCCAAGTGTGCTAGGTTCATTCCTATTAAAGAGACTTGGAATTTGGATTAACTTGCTAGTGCCAATGTAGAGGAGATTGTTCGTTACCATGGTGTTCCAAAAGAGATTGTTTCGGATCATGACCCTAGGTTTTGTTCAAGATTTTGGAAAGTTTTGCGAGATGCTATGGGTTGTAATTTGTTGATGTGTACCGCTTTTCATGCTGCAACCGATAGACAAACTGAGAGAACCAATCAAACCCTTGAAGATTTATTGCGTGCCTGTGCCCTTGAATTTCATGCCAGCTGGGAAATGAGCTTACCTTTGGTGTAATTCTCCTACAACTATAGTTATCATGCTTCTACCAAGATGGCTCCTTATTAAGCCTTGTATGGAAGGAAGTGTCGTAGTCCGATTTGTTGGGATCAAGTAAGTGATGTTTGTGATTTAGGACCCTACAAGCTAACCGAGACGATTGACCATGTGAATCTCATCCGAGAGATAATGAAAGCCGCTCAAGATTGCCAAAAGTCTTATGCCGATGTTCACCGTCAACTCTTGGAGTTTGAAGTTGCTGATAAGGTGTTCTGGAAAGTATCCCCTTATAAAAGGAGTAAAAAGGTTTAGTGTGAAGGAAAAGTTGAGTCCTAAGTACATTGGACCCTATGATGTTGTGAAGAGAATTGGTGTCGTGGCTTACAAATTGGATTTACCCCCAAGTTTGGGTAAAGTTCATGATGTTTTCCATGTGTCTCAACTTAGGAAATATATCATCAACCCCAGTCATGTGTTTCAAAATGAGATTCTCGAGCTTGAGCCAAGCTTATCTTTTGAAGAGAGACCAATTCGTATCTTGGACAAGAAAGATAAGAAATTGAGAAGTAAGGTTATACCCTTAGTGAAAGTTTTGTAGAAGTGCGACAATGTAGAATAAGAGACGTGGGAACCGGAAGCCACTATGCGTACCAAGTATCCTAGTTTGTTTGCCTAAGGTATCCTCCCTTGCTTCAAGTTTCGAGGACGAAACTTTTTAAAAGGAGGGAAGATTTTAACACCCGCGAAATTCCCGCTTTGTAATTTATAATTAACTAGCTATTTTTTTATTTACATATTAAACCTTATTTTTATAAAAGTAGCATTTTTATGTAAGTTCGTAGAATTTGGGATTGTCTTTCTAGAATGGAACTTAGATTCGGGTTCTACACCGATTTTGACTAGAAACCGAGTCACTTTGGTGGTTGGGCCAAGTATGGTCATATTAGGCTCTTTTAGGAACTCTATCTTTTATGTGGAAAAACCCTTCCACTTCTTCTTCAACCTTCACAAAAATCTGAAATTCCTCATCTCACATCTCCATTAAACACCATTTTCACTTGAGAGTTTAAAACTTGTATAAGTTCCTTATTTCTCCACCAAATCGTTCTGCGCCAATCTTCTTCTTTTCTCGCTCTCCATCTTTCCAAGTAATAAAATCTAGTCCTTTCTCAACTTTTCTAAATTTCGTCTTTCTAGGATTAAGACAATTAACTTAATTTATTTGAAATTATTGTTTAGGAAGAAACCTTGAGGACCCGAACGTGGTTTGCTACGAGATTGACGAGACCTTAGAAGACTATAAGTGCAAAAAGGTAACGGTGATAGGTTACTCGATATTATGTCAAATTTGTGTGCTTATATGTTGTAGTTTACCCATATGTGTGTTAAAGTTTTAATTTTTACATGTTTCACATGTTTGTTATTGAATGAGTTTGTATGTGAAACCATCTTATGGTTGTTTGAAGAAATTTCAAATCATTTGGTTACATGAGTGCTTACATGGGTGAATTAGTGAGTAAACCATCTTGTTCATGCTTAATATTTGTGTTTAATTATATCATGAAGTTGTTAGCTTGGAAATGTTTGATTTGAGGACAAATTGTGTGAAATTGGTTGTCTGAAGTATGTAAACAATTGGTTTTGTGGGTAAAGTTGGTTGTTGAAAATATATAAACTATTGATTTCCGTCTCAAGCTCGAGTATACATGTGAAATTCCTTGTTGATTGAATGTTCATAGTCGATTGTATGCATTTATGTTGAGGTATTCGAACTCGTTCTGGAAATTAAGCCGGGCACGGCCTCTTAGGCACGACATGCCTCCTGGGCACGGTGCCTTGGTGCCTTATGTGGTTGGTCACGGCATAGCAAGGCACGGCACGACCAGATTGGCGCGGTGCCTTGGTTATTGCATGAGTACGGCGCGGTTCATACCACGCCTTCAGCAACTTTCTTTCTTTCTTTGTTTATGCATTCTAATGACTTATATTATGCCATGGGCTTGTATTGTGGACCTTGGGTGACCCTTCTATCATAGTGTATTCTTATGAATGGTTCGGGTTTGGGATGTTTACGTTTGTCTCGTGTTTTACATGACGAAATTCATTTTTGTTTACACTTTATTCAAATGACATATAAATATGGATTATAATGTTTACTCATGTTAGGTAATGACACTATGTGTTTCATATGTGAGTCCCCTTTGGTTTGTTTACGTTTTAACTTGTGTTTCGTATTACTTAACTCATTTGTTATCATTTCTTTACATTACTTTCAAGTAACTTGTAATTAAATTATGAATCCTTTATTTATGTTTCAAATGTATGAAATGACGTAAATTAATTCATATTTGAGTTATTAAATGTCATGATCGATGTTTATCTCATTTCAAGTATGAATCGCTTGTGATAAATGGTTACATGTCCTGAGTCATCATTTTCATGGAAATGTCATTATGATATTCCTGCTTGCTTGACTTGTTTACGCTTTTCTCGTGCCGTTATGTCGAGACTTGGTTAGCTCATTCTTATTCCACCTCTTTCGTGTCGTTCTGCCGAATTCGGGGTACTTGACTTCCGTTTTGTCGATCGAGTCTTGGATGCGAAACGTTTATCGCATGTCGAATTAGGAAGCGTTCATCCCGAGAGTCTGGCCAGGTTTAGACTAGGATCGTATTATATTATCGTCGTCCTGCCGGGAGGAATTGAGTCTAAGATTAGTAAATGTCTTGCATTCTTTTGGATACTTGCATATGTCATTGTCATGTGAATGAATGACCGTATTTCTCAAGTAGTGTTCAATTATTTATTCATTTCTTGTCGTCTTATGTTATGCTAATATGTATGACTCATTTATGTCTTTGCTTCTCATTCATGTTAATCATCTTTCGCTATTCATTTGCTATGTGCATTTATGTTCTTAATTAAGTTCATTTTGATGTAATATGGCTGGGAGAACCTTGAGTTACTCCCCACTGACTGTGGTATTCATTTTTAGTGAATGACAGGTACTGATTGTTGTTTCATGGGGTTTGATACTCGTGTGAGCTAGCGGGCATCAGACTTTAGATGCTTACCTTTCGTAACTTAAACTCACCTATCTTTAAACTTGTTATTCGTGGGATATCTTTTCCCCCATTGACTTCTAGACTTGTGGTTGTAAAAGTTTATCTTACTTTCGTTTTGGATTTGTTTATTGGTCGTTAGTGAACCCACTTGCTTTAAAACTAAATTTTTTTCAAAAATCCATAATTTCCGCTGCTTATTACACGTTATTCTTTACCGTTATATAGCGGGGGTTTACACCAAGAGGCGACCCGAGCGTGAGACGGTCTCCCCACCTCCTCACGTCTCCATAAGAACAAACCACACCACCGTAACGCCGCCAACAACCTCCACAATACATATAACACAATATGCAATACAATGTATACTAACACATCATTCCATATATGCAATAATCATCAAACATGCCTCTTTCTCATATGAAACGGATACCAAATATGCCAAATACTCGTATATGACAACGATTAAGAGATACCTCAAGATATGCCTCACAACTAACACGTTACAACGCAAACAAATGTTTTCATGAACCAACAATAACCATTCATCGTCATGCCATCACAAATTACCGACACTATTATGAGACTAACCACATTTACTTCCATGCTATAATGCAATAATCACACAACAACGACAGATGTAATCCATTTACTCTTATTGAAACCAAGTAGGATTAACCTACCTTTTAGCAATCTCCACAAGCTACTTGAATCTGACACAATCCCGTCTCATGAAAACATCGCGTCCTATACAAGTCACATAATACTATCACAATACATCCTACACTATTATACAATACAAAATCCCTTATTATTATCCACTAATTACCCATATTACACATACTAATTACTAATTAATTGCTTATAACAAAGCCCCCAAAAGTTAGGGTTCTAAAACACTAGAAAAGGATAGATCTTACTTAGATGAAAGGAAGGAAGGGTAAGGTGAACAATCCTCTAAAGCAAGCTTGAATCCCATGGAGAAGGTGTTTGAGAGGTTTTAGAGAGAAGGGAGAGAGTTTAGAGTGATAAGAACAAAGGATAAAATGATTAGGGTTAGGTGGGATAAGGTTCACAAGATTAAGTTTATCGGTTACTGTACAGCTGCACTCGGTCGAGTGCCCTCCACTTGGTCGAGTACCACCGTACTCGGCCGAGTACCACTCACTCACCCATACTCGGCCGAGTGTCAGCTACAAACGGTTAACTGTGGTTCTACTCGGTCCATTGTAACATGACTTGGTCTATTCTAGGTTCCACTTGGTCTAGTTTAAGGCTATACTCTACTCTCAGGTGGTTCCTTATCAAGTCCGGTGGCCCTCTCACGCATCCCAAGATTCCCGTAGCGGTCTCGAAATAGCCGGGTATTGCAAGCTTCCCCCCCTTAAAATGAACTTCGTCCCCGAAGTTCGCCCATTTCCTCTCTTCCTGTCTCGTTACGGACTTTGAAGTCTTCACTTTCCCAAACAATTACCCTCCTCGTTCTACTTACGCTCTCATATCCCTAACTTGACTCATTCTTGTGAGACACTCTCATAATTGTACACATATCATGCATATTTCCTCGTTAACTCCCAATTGTTACACTAAATATCCATCCAACAAACACATTCACAACATAGGATGGCTTGGCAAAGGCATTTTTAGCCAAATATTATCCTTCTTCGTAAACGGCCATGCTTCGTAACGAGATTACCACTTTTCAACAAGAGGACGGGAAGTCTCTTGGAGAAGTGTAGGACCAATTCCAATATTTTATTGCTAGATGCCCCCACCATGGCATCTCGGCGTGGTATGTGACACAAACATTCTTCCAAACGTTGTTCCCAAGGACCAAACAGATGGTCAATTCGTTGGCGGGAGGAGGTTTTGGCTACCTTGGGTATGTGGAAAGTTCGACTCTTATAAAGAAGATGGTGGATTCCGAGTCTAACAATGGCTCTAGAGGGAGCATGTTAAGAAGGAGTAGTTGATACCCTTCGAAATATATCTCTCCCTCTAATGCGGCAACAAATACAAAAATCTATTTTCTTACCAAGAAGCTTGAGGACATGTCTAGGAAGCAAGTGCATCAAGAGAGTGCTTCTCATGGGCCACCTATGGTAAATAAAGTGCAAGCTCCTACATGTCAATTGTGTGGAGGAATGGGGCATACATATGATGTTTATGCCAATAATCTTTACAACATGGGTGGTGAAGATGAGGTACAAGATGTTAATGCCTTTTAAGCCTTCAACAACCCCAATAGACCTCCAAGGGCACCATTCAACAACAATCAAAACACCTACAACCCAAATTCCAACTATTATTATCCCGATTTGAAGAATCATCCAAACTTAGCTATAGGAGCAGAAATGTCCAAAACCCACCAACTCAAACCCAACCACAAAACACAAATCCCTGGGATTCAATAAACCAAAGGATTGTGGATTTAACCAAAGAACCAATTATGGGAATAACCAAGGGTATCAAGATTTTGGGTACAATCAAGGGAATTAACAATGGAATCAAGGGTTTCAACAAGGCAATCAAGGGTTTAGCCAAGGAGGTTACAATCAATGGTTCCAAGATCAAAGTTTTAACCAAATCAACCAAGGGTTCAATCAAGGCTATCACCAAGGCCAAGGTTCAAAGTTCAACAATCAAGGGTTTAGAGGGAATAATCAAGGTAACCAAAATTACAACAACAACAACCAAGGTCTAATTAACCGCCATGATTATGGATTTCCTCTTCTCTTGGCAAATAAACCCTTCCAAGAACCACCACCACAACAAGGAGGCTCCATGGGGGATGCTCCTTAAAACAACTTGATGAAAGTGTTGGGTAATATGGCAACAACGCATACCCAAGACATGAAAAACTTGAAAAATGCTACCCAATAAAAAATAAGAAACATCTCACTCTCCCAAAGAAACCTAGAGTCCCAAGTTGCCTCCCAAGCCTTGGCAAATCCTCAAAGACCACCGGGTGGCTTGTTAGCTCAAGGGAAAAACTCAAGGGATGCCTCAACTAGTCACCAAACTCATGCAGTGCTTTTGAGAAGTGGGATGGAACTTGTAGACCCTTACAAGGTTATAGAGGTTGAAGTTGATCCAAAAAGGAAGAGAATGGTGATGAATAATGGTAGGAAGAGTCCACCAATGACTCCCTCGACACGATTGAGTGAAACTAAGAATGGAAGAGTAACAAGTGGAGCAACAACAAGAAAGGAGGCTCCTTTGGAAAAAAGAGGATGACGGGTTTGTTCAATACCTCCCTTATGATGAGGGAGTGGGGGATGAAGCAAGTGAGGAAATTCTTGTGCAACCTTCCACAAAGGTAACAAACAATGGTTCATCTCCAAAGGTATCCTCTAATTCCCAAATTGTCACTAATATCCCCTATCCTTCTAGAGCCATAAGGTCTAGGGAGAACTTCGAGTATACAAGGTTTTGTGAAATGTTAGACGAACTTGAAGTTACTCTACCTTTTACCGAGGTGCTTTTGAACATGCCAACTTATTCTAAGTTTTTTAAAGATGTTCTATCAAAGAAGAGCACCTTGGGTAGCCAAGATTTAATAGCATTGGCCTAGGATTGTAGTCCGAGTTGGAAAAGGCCTTCCAAATTGCTATACATATTGAAGAGATGCATGAAGACCTTGAAGTTGATGATGCTCTCATCAAGAAAGTTGAGGGATTGCTCCCTCCTAAGGTACAACTCAATCTCTACCCCCCCTCACATAAGTATGCCTTCTTAGGCGAGGGAGAGACTTATCCCGTGATCATCAATGCTAACCTTCATAAGGTTCAAGATGAGAAACTTTTTACAAGTCCTCAAAATTCACAAAAAAACATTGGGGTATATCATTGAATACATCAAGGGATTAAGTCCAAGCTTTTGTATGCATAGAATCACCCTTGAGGAGGGAAATCGACCCACGGTCGAGGGTCAAAGGAGATTAAACCCGAAGATAGCGGATGTTGTTAAAAATGAGGTTTTGAGGTTGCTTGAGGGGGGTATAATCTACCAAATCTCGGATAGTAGGTGGATAAGTCCCGTCCATGTGGTACCCAAGAAATGGGGTGTAACCATGGTGGAACAAAGTGATGGGATTTACATCTCTATCCCCTTGGTGACCGGGTGGCATATGTACATAGATTACCGAAAATTGAATGCCGCCACCCTAAAGGATCACTTCCCTATTCCATTTATAGACCAAATGGTTAAGAGACTTGCGGGACACGCGTATTATTGCTTCCTCGATGGTTACTCTGAGTTTTTCCAAATCTCCATTCACCCGGCGGATAAAGAGAAGACAACATTCACGTGTCCCATAGGAGTATATGTATATAGGCGAATGCCATTCGGATTATGTAATGCTCCCGGGAATTTTCAACGTTGTATGATGGCTATTTTTGCCGATTTCCTTGAGAAAAGTATGGAAGTCTTCATGGACGATTTTAGCGTCCATGGAGATTTCTTCGACCATGGTTTAGTCAATTTATCTAATGTTTTGAGGCGATTTGAGGAGTACAACTTGGTCCTCAATTGGGAAAAGTTCCACTTTATGGTGGAGGAGGGAGTTATGCTCGGTTATGTCATATCCAAGAGGGGAATAAAGTTGACGGAGCCAAGTGTAAGTCCATAACCCTAATTAGACCTCTCTAATTAGATTATCAATTACAAAAGAATAATATAGGAATCTATGAAACAAGCATAAAAGGCATTCAAATAAAAGAAGGGAAATCTTATTTCCTTACATTGATATGGAATAAAATATAGGGCACAATAAGAACTCCTTTCTTATTGTTCTTGAGCTTATAAGCAATGGATGATCCTCCAAATAATCCAAGTATCCAAAAGAATACCTCCAATCAATAGCACCCAAGAACAAAAACTACAAAAACTAATTTGTATATTAACTAGATATACAAATTAGATAACCTTGATATAATATAAATATTATTACTAACTATTAGTAATAATTGTAAAATATTAGTATACTAACTCTTAGTAAAAGTTCTAATATTGAGAGGATTTTATTTTAGAGAGATGATTCAATTTTCACATGCATAAAATGAGCAAAAAGTGAAGTATAAAATAAAGACATATCCATATTGGGATTTTATATCATCCCTATCAGTTTGGAACATGGCGTCCGTGTAACCCCTTACACACAACTCAATTTCTCCTCCAAACACTAAGAACGAATCCTTAATTCTTCGCAAGTACTTAAGGATGTTCTTTACGGCTATCCAGTGACTCTCACATGGCTTGGCTTGGTAACGAATCGACATTCTTAAAGCATACACGACGTCAGGACGAGTGCAAATCATAGCATACATGATAGACCCAACAACAGAAGCATAAGGGATGGTCTTCATGCGTTCAATTTCCTCAGGTGTAGAGGGAGAMTGTGACTTGCTCAAAGTAATCCCTTGAACCATAGGAAGGAAGCCTCTCTTAGAGTCCTTCATATTGAACCTATCAAGAACCTTATCAATATARGTTTCTTGACTTAATGCTAGTATCCTCTTGGACCTATYCCTATAGATYCGGATACCCAARATGCGTTRTGCCTCTCCCAAGTCCTTCATCTGTAAATGTTTCCCTAGCCACTCCTTRATGGAAGTAAGCGTCAGTACATCATTCCCGATGAGCAATATGTCATCCACATATAAGATGAGGAAAACAACTTTACTCCCACTAAATTTCATGTATAAACAAGGTTCCTCAACACTTCGATAAAAACCATATTGTTTAATCACATGATAAAAGCAATGGTTCCAGCTTCTGGATGCTGGCTTAAGACCATAGATGGATTTCTTAAGCTTACATACCTTCTTAGGGTTAGATGTGTCTACAAAACCTTCAGGTTGTGTCATGTACATTTCCTCTTCTAGAATCCCATTCAAGAAGGCGATTTTGACATCCATTTGCCAAATCTCATAATCATGAAATGCAGCAACCGCTAAGATTATCTTAATGGACCGAAGCATAGCAACTGGAGCGAAGGTTTCGTCATAGTGTAGACCATGAAC
>VHZZ01002760.1:31504-42312 GCA_009801015.1 Silene noctiflora | reverse complement strand
CCACTTAGCCTTATGTTCTCGATAATTGCTCTTTTTGTCGGGAATTAGCTAATAAAAGTTATATTTCCTACAAAACACGTTAAAAGCATACAAAGAAACCAGAACACGAGATTGGCTCAAATAAACACTAATAAAAGTGCAAATAACATGTAAAACCGAGCTAAAATGAGGGGTAAAATCCTATATAAAATAGACTTATCACTCTCAGATGGCGCCTCCAGCTTAATTACTTTGATAGTATTCGTTCTAAATGTAGTCACTAGTTAGTGTCGAGGAGATTGATGTAGTAAGTTTTGAGTTTGTTTGCTTGTAATAGCTATGTATGGTGTAAGGTTTGAATGATTATTATTAATACTAATTTCACATTCCACCAAAAAAAAAATTCATGCCTCTCGACTTTTAGAAATGAATTAACATATTTAATCTAAAATTGTGATCAATAATCAAATACTAACAAAAAAATACAAGCATGTGATAGAAACAACTATTCAATATTATGGCATCCTAATGCAACATTTATAATTACTAATTATGCATGGCTCACCTAATCCCTAGACTAATGAATTACTCACAAATAATAAAAACTAAACTAATAACATATGATATGATAAACATGATGATAATGAAATTACAACTAAATGAATGTCCGGAAATAAGGTAATGCTAAGTAATGATAATAAATTTAATATTAGAAATGATGCTTAGTAAAATGACTAAAGATTTACTAATATGTAATTAACAAAATGACTATGAGTAAATGTAAACATGTAATTACTAGAGAATGACTATGATGGATAAACCTTAACAACAACATGTAGTAACCTAAATATGAAAATGATAATGACGATAATGATAACAATGAAACAATGAAATGGACGGAATAACGATTTGCAAATGATGAATTATCGAGCTAAATAATAATGAGATTGGTAAAGGAAATTAACAAAATACTACTAGAATTTAGATTACCGTAATACTAGAAATGGAACTTGAAATAGAAGAAAAAATAGCACCCAAATAACTTGCAAAGAAACTTGTATTTTAAGGAAATTGTTTAGAGCAACAAGGAAAGCTTAAAGGAAATTACAACTAAATGAAAACGGAAATTTTGTGTGCTTAAGCGTTTAAGAATTGTGTTCTAAATGGCGGATTCAACCCCCTTTATATAGGCATTCGAGGTGAAAACGTAAATGTCTTAAATAGGGGCAACCCCGATCGGGGACACCCAACCCCGATCGGGGACGAAGGGAATCCGATTTTCTTCTTCAAGCCTTGATTAAATGTCATAAGGAATCCAAGAAATCCGTCTTAACTCTTCTTAATTCCCCGGGTAATTGCAATTAGGGAATCCAAGGCTTGGATCTTAATCTTCCTTGGGCTTCATTTTTGTACTTGTACACCAACCAAGCTTTCATTTGGGCTTCATTTCTTTCACTTGGACATCAACCCAAGATTGGCTTCTCAAAATGCTCTTCCATGGTCAAGTCGTGTTTCCATTAGCCTCGTGAACCTTGGTGATTGCTAATTTGACGGGAAAAAGCTACCGAATGCTTCATTTCCTACAAAATGCAATGAACACAAGCAAAACACCTAGAACACGGAATCAGCTCACAAATTCACTAATAAAAGTGTAATAATCAAATAAAACCGAGCTAAAATAGGAAGTCAAATCATATATAAATTGGACACATCAAACTCCCCCAAGCTAAACCCTTGTTTGTCCTCAAGCAAACATATAAAACTAAGACAAGTCCCAACAAATGCATAATCCCAAAACAAGCTAACAAGCATAATGATTCAAATCCCGGAACAACATAGGCATAAGGATAATGCATAAACATGGATGAGATTTACATGGCGGCGTAGTGTGAATAACTTCAAATGAACTTTTAAGCCCTTACATGATCTTTTGACTTTGGACTCTCACGATTTACTCAAACTCATTTATATGTGAAAGGATATTTGCATGAGTAGCACTCACCTATCCTCGACTCCTGAGAGTGTGCCCGCAATCTAATATGGTATTCATTTCAAACCTTAAGTCAAAACATTAAAAAATGCAAGCATGGAAAGAAGCCAATGGCAAGAAGAAGGCGATAGGCAATGGGTAATAAAGGGGAACAAA
Source organism: Silene noctiflora (assembly GCA_009801015.1). Lineage (NCBI taxonomy): Eukaryota > Viridiplantae > Streptophyta > Magnoliopsida > Caryophyllales > Caryophyllaceae > Silene > Silene noctiflora. The sequence goes on along the minus strand of VHZZ01002760.1, from coordinate 40,187 downwards.
TGAATTATGGAGTATGGAGCCAAGTCAAGCTAGCAACAAAAGCGAAAGGATGCTCAACCCCAATCCCAAATTAAACCCAATACTAGAAGCCAAAAACAACAACATAATGACTTCTATCAATACAAATCATAAGTTTACTCCCCAAAACTTCTTAAATAATAGCATAGGAGTTACTTAACACAACCTCTTTTTTTTTTTTTTTTCTAATTCAAATCATGCTTCTTTCTTTTTTTTTCTTTCTTTTTCACATCTTTTTTTCATTTCAACTAATTTTTTTTTTTTTTGCATTTTTTCCTCTTTTTTTTTTCTTTCGCTTCAACTTTCAATGATACGGAAATCAGTAATTCTGTCTAACCAAGCTCACAGTGACAATACAATAATAATATCCCAAATGAGCACCCAAACACACATGGATAAGCTACTAGCTCAACAAGGTCGGCAAGTTTATGTGTAGCTAGAGTTATTTTGTAAGACAATGTGGTAAAAGGGGCTAAAATAAGGGGAACAAGTCAATGTGAATGGCTTCAAGCTTACAAGTCATGGATGCAATGCTTATAAAGAGATTAAATTAAAAACCATATTTGTGCGTTATTGATGTAACACACACAATAAGGAGACCTACACTCACCTAAGTGAGACCGGGTATAGATGCACCGGTCTAAGGAGGTTCTACCTTACCATAATGTGGCTTGCCAAAAGTCAAGATCAAGCCTATTCGGTCCAAATTCCATCTTCCACCTACTTTGTCAAGACATCCCCTTGAATGCAATTATCCCGTCAATAATAAAGAATCATTAGCTATGAAGCTATCATTGGGACATAGAAGAGGGCATAATCATATTAACCATGACAAAAAGTAAGCAAGCAAAGCATATGAAGCAAAAACAAGCACAATTTCAGAATTTTTTAGCATTTTTTTTTGTGGAAATGAAAACTAACTAAGATGCAAATGCAATCTCCTGCTCAAAGCATATAAACAAGTAAGACAAGGGATTATATTTAATGGGAAGCGGGAAAATATAACTAAAGTGCAAAGGAAAGAAAACTTACTAAACTAGCTAGTCTCCCCCAAGCTAGTATATATATGGGGGATCCTCCATAACATCATCTCATCAAGAAAAAGGGCCGAAAGCTATAGCCCGGCTTGTTGCTAAAAGAGGTTTTGAGTTTGATTTAGAGTGAGAAGTTAAGAAAAGAGAGAAGAAGATACCGTCTTTTTATTTTTGAAGCAAATGAGGAATTTGGTCAAAATCCCGTGCTTTAACAAAACACGAAACAATTGAGAATCATGTCCCCGATCGAGGACGCCCCACCTCGATTGGGGTTAACCAATTCCACGCCGTTTGACTTTCGTGCTTCATAATTCGTAGTCTTGTCTTGAAATTAAAAGTTACGACCCCGAACGGGGTTTTAGCATGGGGTAGCGTGCTAACCCTCCAAATGGCCTTCTTCTTATCTTCAAACACCTATTAATCACAATTCAAAATACCAAATAGTCTAGCAATTATCTCTAACACTACGAAAACAGTAAATTGTTCAAAATTTGAAAAAAAAAAAAAAAAAAAAAACACAGGTTGCCTCCCGAGAAGCGCAAATTTTTAGTCTTGCTAGACTTTATTTTCCTTGAATGTCACGGGCACCTCATCTTTAAAAAGCATGTCAAAGCCCGTAGGAGTCTATCATATACCTGCGCATGAGCAATACAAAAGAAAATGTAAGCAATTGATAAGATAAAAGCATGAAAGATCAAAGGGGGGAAATGATATATCTTATCAAAGCGCATATGGGAGACTTCAAAGAGAACCACCGTACTACTCCACTCATCAGCAAGAGATGGAGCAACAAGCTTANATCTTATCAAAGCGCATATGGGAGACTTCAAAGAGAACCACCGTACTACTCCACTCATCAGCAAGAGATGGAGCAACAAGCTTAAGACCATAAAACAAACTGTTAGTGCACAAATTATAATCGTAAATGGTCTCAAATTGGTGGCATGAAGAATCAGGGAGGTAGGACTCATCAAAAATGGGGGTTCATCCCACTTAACCTCTAAATTAGAATTGCTAAGTTCTTCATCAACCTCAAATGGATCAACAATATCTACCAAGAAAGGATTTTCTAAATTTTCTAATGACTCGGGCAAAACCTCATTTGAAGGATCAACCTCATCATAATCACGAGAAATATCAAGAACGTCATCCATAGCAAGGGTCTCATCTACTACAAGGTCATTGTCTTTAACATGGGTCTCTAAATGTTCAATTGGAATGACACTAGGGGGAATTTTAAAAGAAAAGTCGGACCATCATCATCGTCGTCCAATAATTCAAAATTATTAGGGGCAATAGACTTACATTGGGTAAGTGGAAGAGCAAAAGCAGAGAAAATAGGCTCACATTGGAGAGGCGGGCGTGCAGAATTTAATAAAATAGGCTCCTGACTCTCGCTTTCTTTTGAGAAAGTTGTTCCAAACGAGCCTGGACCACTTTGAGCTCCTCTCTGATCCGTCATAAATTGAAATCACGTGCTACCTCCCGACATTGGGAAGCCATGAAGTCTAAAAAAATCCAGATTTCCGCCCCACTCTTGTAGTAAACACTCCCRCTACTCATATAAAGAGCCAATTCACGGGTCTCAAAATCCATTCCATCAAGCACGATACGACCCATGTAATCCCCATCAAGGACTTGTCCGAGGGAGATGAGGCTATTAGAAAAGTCATAAAGTCGGTTAAGATAGTCATGAAAAGGCTCATCTTTGTTTTGTGGGAATCGAAATCCATCATTATTCATTATGTGAAGCCAAAATGATTTCCGAAAAATAGCTTCACTACCTGGAAAAGGCATTAAAACTACAAGAAAACTGTGAGAACGGTCCCAAGGAACAAGTTTTCCCCGGGACAAATTAAAACAAGATAAAATTCAACATATCAAAAAGTAACAAAATCGTGCTCCCCGGCAACGGCGCCAAAATTTGATAGGCTATCGCACACCTAACAAAAATACCCTAGACTTGGATAACAAATGAATGTAGTAAAGTAGGGGTCGAACACAAGGAGACGGGAGTTGCTTAATGAAATGCTATGAATATAATTCTATCTAGGTCGATTTATCTTTTGGTTTTAAGGTTTGGTGATTTATAACAATAATAAAAATGATGAAATAACAATATTAATAAAAGGGCCTAGGGGAATCGGGTCACACATGCATATTAATAAAACGATAATTGTTTAGGTCCAATGACAACCACCTCTCGGCCTTATTGTCAACTATAGAACGGGTTCTAACGAGCTCTCGCTATTTCTATATCGGTCTACTAAAACATGCTTAGTCTAATCCAATTTCATGCCTCTCGACTTTTAGAAATGAATTAACAAATTTAATCTAGGATTGTGATCAATAATCAAAGACTAATAAAACAATACAAACATGTGATAGAAACAAGTATTCAATATTATGGCATCCTAATGCAATATTTATAATTACTAATTATGCATGGATCTCATAATCCCTAGACTAATGAACTACTCACACATAATAAAAACTAAAGTAATAACATATGATATGATAAACAAGATGATAATGAAATTACAACTAAATGAATGTCTTGAAATAAAGGTAATGCTAATGATAATAACTTTAATATTATAAATGATGCTTAGTAAAATGACTAAAGATTTAACTAATATGTAATTAACAAAATGACTATGAGTAAATGTAAACTTGTAATTACTAGAGAATGACTATGATGGATAAACCTTAACAACAACATGTAGTAAGCTAAATATGAAAATGATAATGACGATAATGATAACAATGAAACAATGAAATGAACGGAATAACGATTTGCAAATGATGAATTATCAAGCTAAATATTAATGAGAATGGTAATGGAAATTAACAAAATAATACTAGAATTTAGATTACCGTAATAGTAGAAATGGAACTTGAAATAGAAGAACAAATAGAACCCAAATAACTTGAAAAGAAACTTGTATTATAACTTGGAAATGTTAAAAGGAAATTGTTTAGAGCGACAAGGAAAGCTTAAAAGAAATTACAACTAAATGAAAAATGAATCTTTGTGTGCTTAAACGTGTCAGAAGTGTGTTATAAATGGAGGATTCAACCCCCTTTATATAGGAATTCAAGGTGAAAACGTAAATGTCTTAAATAGGGGCAACCCCCATTGGGGACACCCAACCCCGATCGGGGACTAAGGGAATACGATTTTCTTCTTCAAGCCTTGATTAAATGTCATACGGAATCCAAGAAATCCGTCTTAACTCTTCTTAATTCTCCGGGTAATTGCAATTAGGGAATCCAAGGCTTGGCTCTTAATCTTCCTTGGGCTTCATTTCTTTACTTGTACACCAACCAAGCTTTCATTTGGGCTTCATTTATTTCACTTAGATATCAACCCAAGATTGGCTCCTAAAAATGCTCTTCCATGGTCAAGTCTTGTTTCCATTAGCCTCGTGAACCTTGGTGATTGCTAATTTGACGGGAAAAAGCTAACGAATGCTTCATTTCCTACAAAATGCAATGAACACAAGCAGAATACCTAGAACACGGAATTAGCTCACAAATTCACTAATAAAAGTGAAATAATCAAATAAAATTGAGCTAAAATAGGGAGTCAAATCATATATAAATTGGACACATCACACTCCGTCATCGCATCACCCACCTTAGTTGGCTCCCCCATTGAAAATAATAGGCAAGCTATGAACCTTGTCAAGATTCGGATGATGGGGTTAGTGATAGTGGAGAATTTGTTATTATGTGTTTGAGACTGCTTCCCCAAAAGATCACAGCAAACCTCATTGAGCTTCCCTCTTGGTCGGTTTACACGGGTGGGTTGTTTTGTGATGCCCTACACCTCCTTCACCTCATCATAAGTGATGGTATGCCACACTTTGTTCAACTTAAATTTAACTCTCTTATTTTTCCCCGTTCCCGTGGGGCTTATTGTGGTTAAAAACTCGAGGGTGTAAGAGCGGTAGGTGTTGGCACCCATGTCCATATACCTCTTCAAGCCCACCTTACTCAAAAGTTGAAAGGTAAGTTTCTCAAGTCCCAAGGTTTGTAGGGTGGGGCGTTGTAGAAATTTGGTGATGGGGATGGGGTTATTGTTGTGTAGCTTTTTGAAGATTTTTTTCAAGGCATTGGTTAACCCCCCATCTCCCACAAAAGGCCTTGGGACACTCGATTCCCCTTGTTGCGTTGACTTCCTTTTGCCTAAAACCATTGTACCTAGCAAGAGAGGCAACAACAATACCAAAAATGCACTCAAAACTGATTTTTTACTCTATGGGGCAATTCAACAAACACTTTATGTGCACACTTTCAAGATGGTACAAATGAATGGCATTTGATGAATCCCTTAGTCCTCACTCAGAAAATAAGTATATCCCAGCAATTATACACCAAATTAATAATCACAATCCAAAAATTAACCCAATTCTAAGCTATTTTCGGATTCTCAAGGAGCATGAAAGGGAAAAGTGAGAAAAGTTGTCTTATACCTTCCCGATTCCACTTAAATTGCTTCTTAATTGATGTAAGATGCTAATAAACCCTTCGTTACTGCTCCAAATAAACCTCTTGAAATGCTTGAATTCAACAAGTTCGAAAGTTAGGGTTTAGGTCGATTTTTGGACAAAAATCAGATTTTTGGTATGATGATTGGTGGATTTGATGATTGAATGATGTTGCAGAAGGATTTGATGATGAAGTTGGTGATTTGTTGAAGTTATAAGGTGATTTGAGGGGTTGTGTGGTGTTCTTGGGGTTGAAGTTATAGGGTGATTTGAGGGGAAGAACTTTGTCTTGTGAGGATTAAGGCAATCCCGTGGCAGACAAATGCGCAGGCTGCACCTTACTGCGCAGGCTGCGCTTTCTACTGGTTTGGTTGATTAATTTCCAATCCCAACTTCTTGCCTTAGACGATTTTTCTTCATTATTTTGCTCCCCTTTTCTTCTTTGACCCTTGTAGTTGATGTTCCGGGTTGATTCACTCAACAATCTCCCATGAAACGCCAACCAAGGTCACTTTTCCACACCCCTACACACTTCAACAAACCGTCAAAAGGTTCCACAATCGATGCACATTTGGTTAAAGCACACACACTAGCTAGTAAAGCGGTAAATGGCGGAATATAAACTAGTCTAAGTATGCATGTAAACACAATTCTAGGGGATAGAGTATATACAGATTTTTTCCGTTTATTTAACGTCGATGGCTCGACTTATTGCTTCTCATTCTTCAATCATGATAAATCGGGTCTTCTAGCATGAGTTCCTCTTCCCCATGAACCTCAACTCCTTCATGATACAATTTGAGTCGTTGTCCATTTACTTTAATTGTCTTACCCGAGCTTGGGTTTTCCACCTCTATCGCTCCATGAGAATAAACCTTTTCTAACCACATATGGGCCTACCCAACGAGATCTCAATTTCCCGGAATACAGTTTGAGGCGATTTTGAAACACAAGTACCTTTTGACCTTCCTTGAATTATTTTCTACTTATTAGCTTATCATGCCAAAGCCTTGCCTTTTCCTTGTACATGGTGGCATTGTCATAGGAATTTAATCGAATTTCTTCGATTTCTTGAAGTTGTAGTTTCCTATGCAACCCCGTCTCATCAATGTTTTGGTTGAAAGCTTTGACGGCCCAATAGGCCTTGTGCTCCACCTCCACCGGTAAATGACATGCTTTCCCATAGATGAGCCGATTGATAAGGTGACATGTCAATGGGAGTTTTATAGGCGGTCCTATAAGCCCAAAGAGCATCATTCAACCTTTGGCTCCAATCCTTTCGATCCGGGTTAACGGTCTTCTCAAGCACACCTTTGATTTCTCGGCTTGACACTTCCGCTTTCCCATTTGTTTGGGGGTGGTAAGCGGTGGAGATTTTGTGTGCAACCCCATATTTCTTGAGTAGGCTTTCGATGATTCGGTTGCAAAAGTGAGTGCCCCGATCACTTGTAATTTATCTTGGGTAACCAAATCTTGAGAAGATATGTCCTTGCATGAAAATGGAGACGGTTTTTGCATTATCATTCTTTGTGGGGATTGCCTCCACCCACTTAAATACATAATCCATGACCAACAAGATATAGAGAAACCTATTTGATTTTGAGAAGGGACCCATGAAGTCGATCCCCCAAACATCAAATATTTCTAAAAAGAGCATTGGTTGTTGAGGCATCTCACTTCTCCTTGGGATGTTTCCACATCGTTGACATCTATCACAGTCTTTGTGAAGATATGGGCATCTTTAAAGATGTTTGGCCTATAATACCCGCCATATTGGGAGACCCGTTGACTAACCATAGGTACCTTTGACCATGTAAGACCCCTTGGATAAGGACGGCTTTGGAATTACCTTGTGTTGGACCAGGGACTCGATCGAGTGCGGTGTACTCGGTCAAGTATGTTGGTACTTGACCGAGTGCGGTGTACTCGGTCGAGTATGTTGGTACTCGACCGAGTGCGTGAGTGGCAGCGTAATATAACGTTACGCGGAAATCATAACCCGAAATCATTTCATTTCATTTTTTTTCGCAAAACCTAAAATCAGAACAACTTCTCCCTCTACCTCTTTCTCCTCTATCTCTTATTGAGCCTTCACCTAGGATACCACCGTGGGAGTGGGTGTGCACGTCGGTTCCAGTCTACTCATCAGTCCACCGTGTGAGGTAAGTCATCGTCACCATCTGTGCGTTTTGGTTAGGGTTATGGTCATTTGTAATCGGGTCATACCGTTGTTGTAGGTTTCAATAGCAGTCTTCCATGCTCATGTGTGTGTTGATGATCGGTGCTTAGTGGATTGCCTTTCAGGTAGGGTTTCCCTACTCAGTTGCCTGTGTAATTAGTATACATGTAACGTGGCGACCTTTGTGGTTATTGTATGATTGAGTTATGGTGTTGGTATTGGTATTTGTTGTGGGACCATTTTTGGGAGATGGTTCCAACCTCATGTTCGCCTCATGTGGCTCCCGTCACAAGGGGATGTGCGCATCAATGATCTGGGTTCGCTCGTTGCGATGAGCAAGGCTTAGGTGGTTCAGCTGTGGTCCCCACTAGAGGTGTGGATTACCTGTTGCGATGGGTAATCTGGCAGAGCTACACACCTTGGTGTGTAGTCAGTTACTGGTTACTATGGAGTTTGGAGGATGATGGTGACACTTTACCTTGGTTGATTTATGCCTTATGTTATGGATATATTATATTGTTTATGCAGTCGACTGACCCCGTTTTACATTGATTGGGTATTTATGTTTAGTTCTTTGTCATAGTAATCTCTATAATTTCTTCGTAACTAATAATATTAAGTGGTGCAATACATGTTATTCTTATGTCATAAAGTGAATCACCTGTTCTTATAAGGTGTCGCCCTGTTTTAAAAGTTGGATCACAAATATAATGAAATGAGAGTTTTGTTGACTTTTTCTTCGAATTCTCAGAAATTTTACCCTTATTTGTTTTAGCTGTCATGTTTGATCTACTTAATATCTAACCACGAAAATTGTAGGAGTGTTAGCCCTGTGAATTATCCTTCTATTGCAACTGATTTCAAGCTTATTGAGTTTACGGTTTTAGAGAGATAAATGTTTTAGTGGACAGTGGTCAGAATATTACTGTGCAGTCTTGCTTTCGACCTATAATTTTGTA
>VHZZ01002758.1:94133-106435 GCA_009801015.1 Silene noctiflora | reverse complement strand
ACTATATATCCAATGTTACTACAATTCTTTTCACTACAAACAAAATTACTTTTATTATTTAGGCAATGTAATTTGAAGACACTTATATATTTATATAAATATATTACATATACGCATTAAATTAAATCGAAATAATTATGAAATATAATATTTTTTTTAGAAATCTAGCTTGATTTATTTACCTTTTAATATTTTCCAAAATATAACATACTTATATTATACTTCGTATTTGTCTATATTAAATAATTAACATTTTGTATACTAATTAATACCATAAGTAGGGCATGTTTATTTTAAGTAAAATCACCATATTTTGATATTCTCTAAATTTATACTTAAACCAAAACAATATAATATTTACATTGAAGTCCATTGGTCGGGTCCATCATACAGTGCTATTGATTAAAACTATATAGAATAATTAATTTGTATAGATTTATTTAATTATGTTGAAGTCCCTTGGTTTCAGGAATATATATATAGTATTGATTGATTGATTGATTGATTGATTGTCAAGAATTCAAGATAGTGTTAAGTAACGAAGTGTAGACACGTCATGAACAATAGCATGTTTAATATATCCGTAAAAGACAAAAAAAAAAACATATAACGTGAATTCTAAACACGTCATTTCCATTAGACAAAATAATATGCAAAATAATTTTTTTTCCTAATTTAATCATTGCTATTAAATTAAATATATGCAAAAAATTACGTTATTCAAATACAAAAAATAAAAGAAACGGCAAAACCGGAAATTTTATGAAAAGTACTGGCGTACACAAATTCTTGTTTAAGAAAGAAGATATATCCGTATTAAACAATAAAACGGGTCAAATGTATTTGCTTAAATAAGAACCATCGGTTCGTCTTGCCATCCCTAAATCCTACACCACAAAATTCACAATCAAGCTTACGCTATTCACAGATCTATTCCAGTATCGACGATAATGGTGCGAATCATGAGAGGTAGGTAACCTTGTTCGCCATCGCCCTTCTCATTCTCTCATTCAATTTCAATTTCAATTTCATTCCATTTGTGTTGTTGAAGATCCCCAATTGTTTCTGGGTTCTGTTAGAGATTAATGTCGATTAGGGTTTTCTTCAATTGATAATCCCGTTTCGATATTTCATCAATTGAACTCTTTTTGCCCTCGTCCTTCCATTATCGTCTTCAATCGGTTGTTTTCTGCCATGTCTATGATTAAACCCCATCCCTCTTTCTCTACTGTTGTTACTCTCTTTAATCGGGTTCAATTATACGGTCTCCGTCCCGATTGCCATTCTATTGGTATTCTTGCCAAGTGCTACTGCGGCTTAGGCCGTGTTAAGCCTGGCTATCCTCCTGATATTGTCTTTATTGCTACCTTACTTAATGGCCTTGTACTTTCTGATAACTTGAACCACGCTGTTCAATTGTTGCGTAAAATGTCAACTTTGGAATACAACCTGACCTTGTTACCTACGGCTCTATGTTCAAAGGTCTATGTCAAGTTGGCGACATTGTGGGTGCTCTCAAATTGCTTAGAAATATGGAGTCTTGAGCCCCTTTTAAGCTTAATGTTGTAATATATAGCGCCGTTATTGATAGTCTTGTAAGGATCGATTGTTAACTCAAGCCCTTAGCCTTTTCAAAGAGATGAAAAAGCCAAGAACATGTTAGTTGACATGTACTCCAAACAAGGAAAAGTCTGTCAAGCAAAGGCTGTGTTTGAATCTATGACTAGAAGAGGTGTACATTATTGCTTACAATTCTTTGTTAGATGGAAACTCTTTGCGTTGGAAGATGGAGGGGACGGAAAAGCTCCTACATATTATTGTCAAAGATGGTGTCATGTCTGATATTGTGACTTTCAACTGCCTAATAAATGGATATTGCAAGTCTAAAAAGGTTGAAAAAACGTTGAAGATGTTCCATGATATGCATCTTAAGGGAACATATATCACTCCAAATGTTATCAGCTATAACACTACTATAGATGCCTTATGCAAGCATAAGAGACTCAAGCCTGCAGTCCAGATTTTTAAGGATATGCAAGAGCAAGGTGTGGCACCCAATGTGGTCACTTACAATGCATTGCTTGACAGCCATTTAAGAAATGCACATATTGATGCGACAATCTCCATAGGTTAAGAGATGGAAGATAATGGAGTGGCCCTTGATATTTTACATATACTACAATAATTAATGGCCTTTGTGAAGCTGGGCGACTAGTTGAAGCAGTGGAGGTGTTTTCTTATCTTGTAGCCAAGCGGTTGGTGCCAAATGTAAAACCATACACTATAATGATCAAAGTCCTATGTAAGCAAGGGTTGTTCGGTGAGCAACCAAAATTTTGAAGGAGACGGCGGACAATGGGTATTTTGAAAATGATCGCACTTACAATACAATTATTAAAGGATTTCTCAATGCTAATGATATTGTCATGGCTTTGGATCAAGGATTTGCTGCTGATGCGGACAGTGCTTCTCTATTTCTCAGCTTACTCACTTCCCCTGATGTGGTGTTAGTGATACAGACGAAGCTTTGCTTTAAAAGTATCTTCTGATATATTAATGGTACGAGCACTTTGCTATTTTGGTTTCAGTGTTTTGAGAATGAAATATTGGTGGCCAGGACATATTTTGAGATTTACTTTGGGTTTTATCTACATCAGCACTAAATCCTTAGTTCCTCATAGTCTCAACTCTGAAGGTGATCCAAAGCCATGGCGATATCATTAGCGTTGAGAAATCCTTTAATAATTGTATTATAGGTGCGATCATTGGCATAATATCCATTGTCTGCTGTCTCCTTCAAAAATTTTGGTTGCTTCACCTAACAAGTAACAACCCTTGCTTACATAGCACTTTGATCATTATACCGTATGAAGCTGCGTATAAATACCTGATCATATTATGTCAAAAAGCTTCATGGGCAAGGGCTATTAACGGATGCAAGCTGCAACAGAACATCAAAGTAAACAGAAGATATTACTTGTGCCCAAATGATCTTACATTCTGTATGAACATTAGTTAAGTTTCTATTGTTAATGACTGAAATGAGAAAAGCTCTAATGTTTGTAGGTGTCATGGAAAACAAATGCTTTGTAGCTAGCGATCACATTACCTAGTTAACTGCTAATGTTTTTATAGATTTTGGTTGTTTTTGCTTTCTTATCATAAGAAACCATTGATGTTGTAAAACCAGTATCATAAAACTAAACAAAATACTGTGGTTGAAAGATGAGAAATGTATGGTAAGAATAGCCGGTTTCCTTGCTTTCGTTATGATTGTTTTTGAATACCTTTGTACTCCACTTCCCTGCCAATTAACTGCTACCCGACTACGCTACTGCACCTTCTTCTTCATCACCCCTCTGATCAACAACTTGAAGCTTGGTCGAGTGTTCAATTTATCAATTATCCAATTGTTGACTACAATTTTCGGTCACCACTTTCTTGCATGATTCACTGGCGATGTCCACCGGTGTACGACGCCTTCACCCTTTTCCATATTTAGGTTTGATTAATTTCTTTCTTGTATGTCTAGCGTGAATCATAACTGATTTAAGTATGTAGTTTCTCTGATTATTTCTTTGAATTCTTTTCAATTAGGTTAACTATTGACCTCCTAATTAATTTTTGTTACAATGCTAAGCTGTTAATAATGAACAAAATTGTATGTCAATTTATTATAATGTTCTGTCAAAGTGTTATGCATCACTAGTTCTTCCGTGGTTTTCTGTTATTCTGTACAAGGGTTTTGTACTTTGCCTGTCATGTCTTCAAGCTTGATTATAAAAGATCATTTAGACGGAAGCCTCTCTTAGTCATTAATCAAAACGTCATGATGCACCTTGTATGTATTTATGTGTGCAGCTAGTGAGGCAAACTACTATGTTTTTTTCATGTTTTTTCTTGCATGGTAGTTCTTTTAATATGACCCCCTCCCTGTATATAGTTTGCACCTTATCTCTAAACTTTAAGGCATTCTTTGGATGGGCTGACTTCACGAGAAAAGGATGTTCAAAATTCTTGGCTTAATTTCAGAAATAAAATAGGTGGAAAATGGAGGAGGAATGGAAATGGAGGGCTCCATTCTCCGTCCTCTAAGGCTAATCAAAATCCCTCCACCCTGGGAATGGTTTGGAGGAAAGTTGTATCCAAACATCCCTACAGCATTCCCCCTTACCTTTAAATTTACTCCCGTGCTCTTTAAATTTCGTGAGGGTTATTTGGTTTACCTTTGAGAATGAGATTGCATTGAAGTTGAAGTCTATGCTATTAAACAAGGATCAGATGATTTCCTAAGGGTGCTTCTTATACTGATGGAAGGACATGGTGTTACAACAATATTGCATCAGGACAGTTGTTTGGGATGCTGCTCAAGCCTCAAGGGAACACATTCTCACGCGGTCACGCCTTCGTGAATTCTGTGGTGAGTGCCAATCCAAATATTTTCCTACTTTCCATTTTCTTCAGGGTGGTTAAATATAAATATTTGAATTTGCCTTTCTTAGACGAAGGTCCTTCCGACTTTTTGCTCACAAATTAATGTTGTTGAAAAATTAAAAATATGTCCTGTGATTTACACGATTTGATCTTGCATAGGACTTGCTAAGTTCGTAGAATGGAATGAGTAGTACCCATAGGATGTTTGAAACAATTGTTTTTTTTTTTAATGGTGAGCGAAGTTTTAATTTTCACAATGGTTTTGTTGTTTCAATTAGGTGTTCCTATTTCTTTATAAAGCCTATTATATATGAATTTGATAATTATTTAGCCAAGTTGAAGATGAGAAGATCAAAGACAATGGCTATGTGGACGTTAGTCAGGGTAATAGCGATGGTAAGACTTCCATACCACCTTTTTTCAGTGCCACAGGTTCTCTATTTTAAAAACCGTTTTCATACAAGTAACTTCTTCTTTTGTAAATCAATGGGTAAGGAGTTACTTGTAGGGATGAAACTCTTTATTTTTGTACCATTGTTATTGCCCTCAAGATGAATTGTATATAATGCCAGAACCTTTTTTTTTCCTAACCTTACTTTTTGACGTTGGAGATAATTGATGTTATGAAAAAAGTAGTTGGACACAAGTGTAGCTAATCAATTTGATAATATGAATGCAACAACAATATGATTTTCTTTTAAAAGAAAAGAAAGAGAGAGAGAGCAGTGGGTACATTTAATCAAAAGTTTATATCATACGCACTGAAATTGGAATGTGATTCATAAGGGCTTACAGTGGTATGTGTTGTGGTCCTTGTGGATGCTTTCAAAAAAGGATCTTGAAAATTGTTTTTCATTAAAATTACTTTTCTACAAGGTTTTCTATATTTCAGATCTTCTGATAGTTTTACTAGTAATGCTTCTCTTAAATTAACGAGTGAAAGATTCGTTGAATAAAGTGGTCTTCCCTTCCCTTTGTGCTTGATTAAACTATTATTGCAATACCATTTCCTCATTCGACCAAATCCAGTAATATTTAGGTTGCTATCCTTTCTTGTTTTGGATGATATGTCTTCTATTTGTATCTTTTCTTATTGACATCCATAGGTTGTTTTGAGTAAAGTCACTTCAAGTTCATTGCTATTATGTCCCCTTTCTCCTCGTATGCAGCATCTTTTGTGAATGTTTTGTTAATGTTTAACAATTTTGTTAGCAAGAATTTAGCAACTGCTCTTTGCTAAACTGATCTTAGATGGTCATAGTGTGTGTAGATTTTAGTTCATTTTACTTGCTTTGAGAGCATTAGAGACAGGCAAAAGAAGGATACAGTCAATTTAATGAGACTATGATGAGGGTTGGCTTACAACCAATGCTAAATTTTCTGTTCAACCGTTGGGAGTTCTCTTGGTGTTATGAGGTGAAGACAAAGGCCGTGATGCTTATGGTCTCATTACCTCTTCTTTGACAAAATAAAGTTGTGATTTATTTTTCAGCTTCATGTCAAAGAGCCGACCAACTCTAAGCGAATGTAGTCACTACTTTGTTGAAGTGTCAATGGTAAATGACTGAATAAAGCAACTACCAAATTGATTAGTCCTTCAAGTTCTCATTTGTTTTCCGAGGGCTGATTAGCCTGATTTGTTATACTTCTGGTGTTTGTGAGTATTATGATATTCTCTAATGCTGATTCGAGACATTCTCTAATGATGATATGACAGACTATAAGTAGTTATGGCTAATCATTTTTTTTAGATTGGGTGTTCTAGTTTAATTGATTGTTTGATCTACTGAAGTTGATTACTTTCTCTAAGCTGCATCGTATTTTATCGTATTTTCCTGTGGTTTGATTGCTTTTTTAGCAAATAACTGAACTGTACTGTACTTGCATATCCCGTTTTAAGGTTTACAAAGCAAACTTTACTACGGAGTACCATGTTTTACTATTGGTAGGCCTTCAAGTTTGATCTTTTAGTAGGAGATTTTATCCTGCTGCTGATGTTTGACAATTGGCTAAGCTTATGCTTATCTTTTTTTCAATGGCATAATCCTCTTTTGATTATTTCACATTTCTGAATTTGTTCATCATACGCATATTTTATTGTGTGTTTGTCAGATTTGTGCAGTTTCGGGTGAAACAGATGGTTTGGTCCTGGTTACTACAGTTATTACTTTCCTCTTGCCTTCACCTATAAATTTATCATCTGTGCTATCATCTGGGCTTCACGGCCGAAGATATTGAAAGTCTCTAGCCCACAGCAGAAGATATCGAAAGTCTCTAACAGTTCAGTGGTAATTGCTCATTCCTTTGTTTCACCGTGAAACGCTAGTTATGTCGAGATTTTCCCTAAATTTTTTGTGTTTGGTTGGCAAGTCTCGTTTTTTTCTCCTTCATTCATTGATAAAATTACTTGTCTTAAGTTTTTCCCCAAGTTTTTTGTGTGACAACTAATTTTGCAAGGGCCATAGCCATACCTGTGTCAATTCACAAATTTTCGAGTGGTTAGCATGTATCCCAAGTTGAGTAATTCATGAAAATGGGTTAAGGGTTCATGTCCCAACTGTTTGCTAGTTTTTCAGGGAGAAGGTTTAGTTTTTAATAGCGAAAGTGTTTCGTTTAATGTACTCCCTCCCAATTCAACAAATTTTTTATAGGGATTTTCTAGGATGTACCCTTGTGTTTTTTGGAATTTTACGATATACCCTCGGTTTTTAAGAAACATCTAATATACCCCTAAACTTCCAGCTTAGTTCTCAAAATACCCCCAAGTATCCTAATCTAAGTGTTTTAGTGGTTACATTTTGTCACTAAAAATTGTACATTTGACGAATAAATAAAGTTTATATTGATGGGTCTACGTTTTTGGATGCGTAACCAACTAAAATCTCCCAAATATAATATTTAAAATTCTAAAAGTTTAGCATTTAAGGTATTTGTAGAACAAATTATTGAGTTTAGGGGTATCTTGTGTGATTTTGAAAAACTAAGGGTATATCGTAGAATCCGAAAAAATATAGGGTATATCGTAGAAAAACCTTTTTTAAATTTTTATTTTGTTAAAAAGGGAATGCTAGCCCAGTTACTTCAATCAGCCTTGCTCCTGTGCGGCCGGGAAAAGAGGATTTGAATTGAGGCCTATAGCTAAAGAGGACTGAATTTCGCCCCGAGAAAATGGAAATTAATTCTTTAAAAAGCTGGCTCAGAAGAGAAGGTAGAAAGACCACTTCCGTCTCAACCTGGAAATTAATTCTTTAAAAAGCTGGCTCAGAAGAGAAGGTAGAAAGACCACTTCCGTCTCAACCAGGGCAGGATATTTGGGCCATGATACACACAGATTGTTCAATACGCTTAAATTTAAGTTTTTGGGAAGTTCTACTGAGACATGTTTCTTTTCTTCCCCGTTTTTCCACCACGTATTTGAGGTCGTTTTATGAGTTAACGTATTCGATTTTAACCCTAAATAACAAATTATCATCTATTTTCAAGGAGTACTTGATATTCGTCCCAGACTAGTTTATCGCATACTGATACTCTCAAATGTCCTCTGTTTCTTGTCATAATTTGTGTGGATGCTTTAGCTGTCCGTAAATTGTTTTTTCCCGGGACCCTGAAATCCTGAAACCGTGTATTATACACTTAAATTTGAGTCGTTTAAGAGATCGTACCGGGTCATTTATCTTTTCCTCCCAGTTTTTCCACCACGTATATGGGATCCGATTCACGAGTTACCGTATTCGATTTTCATCCCTAAATAAGAAATATTCATCTATTTTTAAGGAGTACCTTATTTTCGCTCGAAACTCGTTTCTCGCGTACCGGCACCCTCAAATGTCCTCTATTGCTTCTTAAAATGTGTGGATGTTTTATATGACCCTAGGAACCGTCCGAATGTTTTACAGATATTTTTGTTTTGGAACCCTGAAATCCCGAAAATCATGTATTATACACTTAAGTTTGACCCGTTTGGGAGGTCGTACCAGGTCATGTTTCTTTTCCTCTCAGTTTGTCAACCACGTGTTGGGTCGCTTTAACAACTACCATATTCGATTTCAGCCCTACATAAAAAGTTATCATCTATTTTTAAGAAATACCCGATTTTCGTCCGAGACTAGATTATTGCTTACCAGCACACCCCAAATGTCCTCTGTTCCTGCACAAAAATTGTGCGTCTGCTTAAGCTGACCCGGGGAACCGTCCATATAATTAACAGACGTTTTGCCCGGGAACCCTAAAATCTCGAAAACCGTGTATTATACACTTAAATTTAAGCCGTTTGGGAGGTCGTACCGAGACATGTTTATTTTCTTCCCTGTTTTTCCACCACGTGTCTGGGAGTCACTTCATGAATTACCATATTCGATTTTCAACCCTAAATAACAAGTTATCATCTATTTTTAAGAAATACACGATTTTCGTCCCAGACTAGTTTATCGCATACCTACACACTCAAATGTCCTTTTTTTTTTTCTCATAATTTATGTGGATGCATTAGATGAACCGAGTAGCAGTCCGCAAGATTTACGGCTGTTTTTATACCGGGACCCTGAAATCCCGAAAACCGCGAATTATACAATTAAATTTCAGCCGTTTGTGAGGTCGTACCGCGTTATGTTTCTTTTCCTTCCAGATTTTTCACCACGTGTCTGGGGTCGCTTCATGAGTTACCGTATTCGATTTCAGCAGTAAATAAAAAGTTATCATCTATTTTTAAGTAGTAACTGATTTTTGTCCGAGACTAGTTTATCGCATATAGGCAAACTCAAATGTCCTCTGTTTCTTCTCAAAATTTGTTAGTCTATATTATCTAACCCGAGTAACCTCTATATGATTTACATACATTTTCAGTTTGGGAATCTGAAATCCCGAAAAATCGTGTATAATACACTTAGATTTGAGCCGTTTGGCAGCTCTTATATCGGGTCATGTTTCTTTTCTTCCAGGTTTTTCCACTGCGTGTCTTGGGTTACTCCATGAGTTACAGTATTCAATTTTCAGCCCTAAATTAGATGTATTCATCTATTTTTAAGGAGTTCCTTATTTTCGTCCAAAACTCGTTTATCGCGTAACCCTCAAATGTCCTTTATTTCTTCTCAAAATTTGTGTGGCTGCTTTATCTGACCCAAGGAACCGCCCGTATGATTTACAGACATTTATGTGCTCGGACTTTGAAATCCCGAAAGCCTTGTATTATACACTTAAACTTGAGCCGTTTGAGAGTTCGTACCGGGTCATGTTTCATTTCCTACCAATTTTTCCACCACGTGGCTGGGCTCGTTCCATGAGTTACGATATTCGATTTCAGCCCCTAATTAACAAGTTATCATCTATTTATAAGTAGTATCTAATTTTCGTTCTAAACTCATTTATCGCAGACCGGCACCCTCAAATGTCCTTTGTTATTTCTAAAAATTTGTGTGACTGCTTTATCTTACTTGAGAAATTGCCCATATGATTTACAGACATTTTTTTCCTGGGACCTTGAAATCCCAAAAACCGTTTATTATACATTTAAATTTGAGTCGTTTAGAAGGTCGTACCGAGTCATATTTCTTTTCCATTCAGTTTTTCCACCACGTGTTTAGGTCGTACAGACTTTTTTTTTTTTCCGGGACCTTGAAATCCCGAAAACCATGTACTATACAGTTAAATTTGAGCAGCTTTGCTACCACGTATCAGGGTTCGATTCATGAGTTGCCATATTCGATTTTCAGCTCTAAATAAAAAGTATTCATCTATTTTTAAGGAGTAACTTATTTTTGTCCGAGACTCGTTTATCGCGTACTGTCACCCTCAAATGTACTCTGTTACTTATCAAAATTTGTGTGACTAGTTTATCTGACTCCAAGAACTGTCCAAATGATTTACAAACATTTTTGTTCCGAAATCCTAACAAAACCGTGTATTACAATGCTTCAATTTGAGTCATTTGAGAGGTCGTAGCGGTTTATGTTACCTTTTCTCCCGAAAACCGTGTATTATACACTTAAATTTGAGCCGTTTGTTTGGCCGTACCGGGTCATTTTTGTTTTCATCCCAGTTTTTCTACCACGTGGCAGAGGTCTCTTTATGAGTTACTGTAATACCCCGTAATTTAATAAAATTTATACGAATAATAAACGTAAATGTTAATAATTAATTGACAGGCTGGATATAATAATTAATTATAAGTCGATGTTAATGATCGTAATTTGATAATAAATAATAATAGTAGATAATAATTAATAATAATAATAATAATAATATCGTAATTAGTATTCGGGTTATAATGGGCTTGTATTGACTTGGCTCAGTATAAATAGAAAGACATCGACCTAACCCTAATCTTTACCATCATAATTTATGGGATTTCATGTTTGGAAGGAGATCTAGAAAGAAGAGAATTTCGCATAATCGGAAGAAGGTAAGACGGTTTCATAATTTTTAACTAATTCGTTAATCGTTCATATAGCTAGTATTAAAGATCGACGCAATTGCTATACGAACCACATAGGACCCGTGTTTTGACCGTGACTTACACCCTAGACTGCCGTGACCCTATACTGACCTAGGTTAGGCCGCCGAAGGCGGCGGTGGTGGCCGGAGAAGCACGAACAGACGAGAAACAGGGGGTTGTTGTCGTGGGGKTTGAACACGTAATTGAGACTCGTATCTTGACCCGTTTGACTTGGGGATGGTATGGATGATTGCTGGAGTTGGAGTCGACCCTAGGGAGGTAGACGTGATGGCCGGCGGTGGCCGTTGGTGCGTGTAGTGGCCGGAGTTTCGCAAAACAGGGGAAACTCGTGTTTCCTGTACAACCGTCTTAAGACGAATGGTTTGGCCGTCGTGGTTGTGTCGAGGGTGGTTGGACCCCACCACTGGAGTCGCCATACATCAGTGGCGATGTGGGTGATGGCTGGTGGTGGCGTGGTGGTCAGAACGGTGGTGTGGGGCAGTGTTTGTGAGGGGTGTTAGTGTTTGGGTTGATGTAGGAGACCGTGTGTGAGGGAGTTGTGGCTGGTGGTTTGGCTTGGTGGTTTGGGTTCGGTGGGGACCCATATGTATGGTGGTGACCGCCATGGTGCAAGGTGGCTGGCCGTGGTGGGGTAGGTGGTCGAAGGCCGTGTGTAGGCTGTGTTTGGGACGTGTATTTGTCGCGGGTTGAGAGGGATTCGTTGGTTGATGATTCGTTTATTTATGCGACGATAATTCATATAATTCATATAATAATTAATTAATAATTAGTGAATAATACAATTCGTAAATTAATACGATAAGCGGATAATGAGTTAATTATTAAATACGTGTTTATAGGTGACGAATTCGTGGTGGAATATTACTAACCGTTGATTGGATTTGCTGACGGGATTTGCTGACGGGATTTGCTAGCTGCAAGGTAGGATATACCTACTCAACTGTATTGTTATATATGATTATTGTGGTTGATTGATTTATATGAATAATGGATAATTGTTAATTGTACATGATGTGGATGCATGAGATGGAATTGATTGAGTTGACATGATATGAGCAACTGTGTTGTTGATCGTTAATGATGATGGGTAAGGATTATTAGCATGATTATATGCACTGTTTGATTATTGATTGGCATGGTATGCATTTGCATTGTGTTGGATGTCGCTATTGATTGTCGGAAAGACAATGAAATTGAATTGGAATTGGAAATGATTACTTTGATTAGGCCCATGGCTTGTCTGCAGGCCTGACCATGGTGTTCTCAGGCACGGTCCTGGATCTCAACGACGGTTGAGTTGTACCTTGGCCTAGGGAATGACGGGGTGGGTGATTCGGGTTGTGATCACGTGGTGGACTGAAGGTTGTGATGTTGATGTGTGTCTTTTTGATAAGTAATATTTTAGTCGTATTTTACC
>VHZZ01002758.1:5431-35538 GCA_009801015.1 Silene noctiflora | reverse complement strand
CACACAATTTGTACTAGAAACACAATATTAGCTTAAAAACACTTTTATAAGTGCTAAATAACAAGTAAAACAAAGCTAATATGAGGGGTAAAGATGTATATAAATATCACTTATCAACCGACTGTTTGACAACTAGTCAAGGAGACTTACGTATGTGAATGAAACTTGTCGGTGATGTAATCAAGCTTTAGGTCTTTTTTTATTGTTTGGACCATAATGGACCTTGATTTGCGTAGCTAACTTGTAATTTGAGACGAAGTAGTACTCGTTCCTTGATTTTCCTGTGAATTCGACCTCGGCCACCATACTACATTATATTAGTTGAGATAATTTGTTTGATTTAGGGAGTGCGACAAACCCCACTTCAATTGTCTTAAACAAAAAATAGGCCAAAGAGATATTAAAATAAATAACCCAATACCCATTTCAATTTAATAGATCTCTTAAAAGATGGTCTCTTAATAAACTTATTAGGAGACTAATTGAAAACTTGTCGAGAAAAGTGGTACCTTTTTCTTTTTGTCGCCCAATAATTACTAATATCGCCCGTGTAAATTACTAAATTACCCTTATACATTTAACACCCTTACAAAATTAGCCTTCAACCATTAACATCCAATGCTAACAATATCACCGTCTACGTCGTTTCCTTCCCATGCTCCCACACCGGACTTTTGAAAATGCTTAAACCATTTGATGGTTGCGGCAACGATGATAGCAACGACGACGACGACAATAACAACAACAATTAAGACGTCAACAACGCAACAACAATTAAGATTTAAATTCCATACTCTAGTGAGGTATATAATCAACGGTGTCAGGTAATGCAATTGCAAATCTCCATGTAGCATACTAGCATTCGTAATTCAGGAGTAAATTCTATACTCTAATAATCGAATGATTACATTTTACAATTAAGGGAGTAGATTTTGAAATGGAAAATTCGATTCGATACGGTTTTGTCGCGGAGCATTAGGGGTCATGTAAATCAGACGACCACACCATGGTTTGAGTCATTTAAAGTAAACGTCAGCACCGTGTACAGATCGTGTAATCTACGGGTTTTGCTGGTGATTGTGTCGTCCTTGGAACACGAAATGAGCATGACTGTGTCGTGTTTGGGATACGAACAAACCAGGGATTTTTCGTCAAACACGCACGAAACTCTGCCTTAGTTGCACAGTTGTTGTTGTCGCCATCTCCGCTATACTAGTATACTACTATGATGTGGTTTGATCGATTTTTGTTATGCGTTGGATGTTGATGTCGAGAGAGCGCTATCTGCATTGCTCAATTCTTTTGTAATTTGACGTTGATATGATTGTAGTTTGAAGGTGTGGTACAGTGTATGATTAATTGTATGTTGTGATGTTGTGATTTCTTAGTTTACGATAGAATTTTTTAGGATTATTAATCAATTCTTAGTTGAATTACAGTCTATAATTGTACGTCCTCTAGAGTTTATAGGCGTAAATCGTAAATTTGTTAATAATGATCAAAAACAAAAATTAAAGAAAGTGCACGATTGAATCTGATTTATTTTCTAAGTTTCTAGCTTGTGAAATGTCGTCGTTTAAAGTTCATGATTGAAAATTTTAATTTATGTACTTCGTAATTGTTATTAAGGTTGAAAATAAATAATAGATGAGATAGAATTGGAAAGCCAATAGACGACATACACAAGGGGTAGAATTGGAAAATCAAGGTCCTAATTCGAGCAATACTAGTAAAACACGGGCGATAAAAAACAACTCCCAATAATAATCTATTAAATTGTCAAACTTGGGAGGGGTCAACTCATTAAATTGCCTTCAGTACCCCAAAGGAGATTGCCCCAGCTGTCGGTAGGGGATACTCTGGTCAACACCAAAAAAAAATAATAATCTATTAATAACTCGGTAAGAGACCGTTCCTGGTCGCATAGTCTTACAAATATATATCCTCACTCAAATTCCATACCCTGTATCATTGCACTATTTCACCGCCTCCCAAATTTCTCTTCTCTGCCTCTCTTCTGTTTCTCATCTATCCTCTATCTCAACATCTCTATTCTCTATCAAGTTTTATTATTATATAGCAAGTGTTTTTTTTCTTCAGTATTTTATAGTATAATGTTATCTATGCATGCTGATGGTTGAATGAGATGTATATTATATTGTCGATGGTTGAAGTTTGATAGGAATTCTTATACTGTTACCTCCTTCATCCCGTTCCTTTATTTACCTGTTTTACTCTTTATAGTGAGTACTCTAATCAAAAGTAAACAAATAATTGAGACGGAGAAAGTAATAGATTCATATATATTACACCCGATCAATTTTCCCCTGTCAATTTTGGGAGTATACGTTTAAAAGACATGAATCATATTCCTCGGTTTCAATCATTAGATTCTATACGTTTGCTTTCGTTCGGTTTGATTCTATATGTTTGCTTAATATATTTGAGGTGTATTCCGTATTATACAACACCTAGAAATTATTTTCATGAAAAATAAAAATTTGGACTATCATCACTTTTTTAGTCATGAGTTCAGAAAGGGTGATTTTATTTTTTTCAAGCCAAATATCTTGTAAGACAGTCGTATTATTTAATTTAGTTATGAGCGAATCCGGTAACCCTAGGGGATTTATTTAATTTACATATAAATTTACATATCAATAGTCGTATAAATAGTGGTCGTATTATTGAGCGAATCCGGTAACTCTAGGGGATTTATCGATAATTAATTTACATGCTATCATCTTACAGGATATCAAGGAGAACGACAATCATATTATTCGAACCAAAATTATGAATGGAGATTTGTTGAGAGAGCAATGGAAGAGACAAGTCTCTGCTTCTACGAAATTTAAAGAAGAAACAGAGAAAACGCCGAACGAAACTGAAGAATTAATCAATTTTTTCAATTTTGTTCAGAAAATAAAGGAAGAAGAAGAAGAGCGATCAAGACTTAGACTTCAGATAAGAAATGAAGTACAAGAGCGAACAAGACCTAAACTTCGGAAAATAAAGGAAGAACAAGAGCGATCAAGACTTAAACTTGTTCAGAAAATAAACGAAGAAGAAGAGCGATCAAGACTTAAACTTGAGGAAGAAGAAGAGCAATCAAGACTTATAGAGGAGCTTTTAAATAAATCTTTTAGGAGAAAGGAAGAAGCTCGTATGCATGATCTTGATCGCGTGAAGTTGGAAGAAGTTGAAAAGGATAGGAAATTTGCGGATGAGAGCAGAATTGAGCTTATAAAAAATCTCGATGGGGAAAGGAAGAAGGTATCATGCCTTGAAGAGAAGTGTGTGAATCTTGAGAAGGATATTGAGTCTCAGAAAAAAGAGTGTATTACCTATGAGTTGAAGATATTGGAGGAGAAGGTGAAACTCGAGGTAGAAAAGGTGAAGAATCTAGCGTTAGAAGAGAAATTGGAGAAGTTGGAGATCGAGAGGGAGAACCTGATGGAACGGATAGCGAATGTGGAAGAGCAATTTAAGAAGGCGGTAGAGATGGAGGCCGACGGTGTGAAAAATAAGGTTGAGACTCAGAAACTGGTTGATGGAAAAACAGATGAATGTGAGGATACTTTGTTTGGAAGTGAAGACGATACTGTCTATGTCGATTTCGACCAAGTAGTAGAGAATTTCTAGGTCTCCATGGTCACAGTTTAGTTTACTAAGTTTATAGTTAGTTGGAGTAGATGCATTTCATTTTACCATGTTGATTAAGATAAAGATGGTTATGCACCATGGTCACAGCTTAGTTTACGATACTGTCTATGTCGATTTATGTTCCGTTAATTTCATTTTTAATGTTGTCTTCTTAATGTGAGTGATGAAATTCAGTGTTTCGTTTCAATAAACCGAATGTTGTAGGAAAAGAGTACTCGTTTAAACAAGTTAAAGCTTTCCAATATAGCGGGGGTTGGCCTACAGTGGTTTTCAAGCCGCCTTCCCCCTAACTCGCAATTTGTGAAATGTGAATGATGGAATTCAAGGCCTTTAAGAAAATACATGTGTTTAGCCAATCCCGACTAAACCTGAAATCGGAACAAGTTGATCGAATTTGTTGGTCTTGATCGACAGTCAAGCATTATTAGCAGTTTGCTTCAGCAAAGGAATACGGTTTGTTACAGACTCACAGTGCCTCCAAGCTTCTCAAACAAAGCCCATAATCATATTATTCGAACCAAGAATATGGACAGACAATTTTTGCTAGAGAAATCGAAGAGACAAGCCTCCTGTGATACTATGTTTAAAGGAGAAACAGAGAAAAGGAAGGAAAAAGAAGAGCTATCAACACTTAGAAAGGAGCTTAAGGCTTCTAGGAGAAAGGAAGAAGTTCTTATGCATGATCTCGATCATGTACAGAAAACAAACAAAGAATTAGTAGCGAAGTTAGAAGAAGTTGAAATGGATATGAAAATTGGGGTTGAGAGCAGAATTCAGCTAATGGAAATTCTCGATGAGGAAACGAAGAAGGTATCATGCCTGAAAAAGAAGTGTGTGAATCTTGAGAAGAGTATTGAGTCGCAGAAAAAAGCGTATCAGTCGAAGATATTGCAGGAGGAGGAGAAACTCTTGGCAGAAAGGGAGAAGAATCGAGTGTTAGAAGAGGACATAATTGCGTGTAGGAAAGACGGTTCGGGGAATATAAATATAAAGAATTTAGAAAGTGCGGAAAATATGGAAAGAAAGGAGGGTTTGAAAGCGGACGAGAGATGGGAGAAGTTGGAGGTCGAGAGGGAGGAGATGAAGGAACTGATAGCGAGTGTGGAAGAGCGATTTAAGAAGGCGGGAGGGACGGAGGCCGACGACGTGAAAAATAATAAGCTTGAGAGTCACAAACTGGTTGATGGAAACACAGATGAGTATGAGGATACTATGTTTGGAAGTGAGGATGATACTGTCTATGTTGATTTCAATGGCTTCCAAGTAGTAGAAAATTTCTAAGTCTCATGGATTCATGGTTGTTTGATTAGGATTTAATTAATTATTTTTAGCTCAGTATTGCATTATTAAGAGTAATAATTGTCATGACCGGATTACGGTGTAAGACGGTTAGTTTATTTATAAAACTTTTCTTTTATGATAAAAAATATAAACAATCTTTTACCGAGTATAATAAGAAGATTGTCTTTATCTTGTCCTATAATTTGTGTAACGTGAATGGTGAAATATTATAGGGTTCCTTTTAATGATCAAGCCGAATGTTGTTTAAGCGGGTTAGCCTGCCCAGTCTCCCAGCCGCCTTGCCCCTAAATCGTGACACACCCCAGCGGCCAGCCTAGACAAAATTGCCCCTCTAATCGATTCATGTCAGTTTACCCGTCCAACCCTTTTAAGAAAATACATGTGTTCGGCCAAGCCCGACTAAAACAGAAATCGGTCAAATTCGTTCGTCGTGATCGATAGTCAAGCATCATTGGTTCAAACAATAATGATGTCTTGGACAAAATTTTACAAGTGTTCTTTCTTATAGAGTTAGAGAGTATAGAATACAACGGTCTCGTATAATAAGTTTCTGCTATAAGGCTCTGTTTAGCAAAACTAGCTGAAAAGGTAGCTGAAAATTAGGAGCTGATAAAGTAGCTGATTTTTATTAAAAGTGTTTGGAAATTAGCTGAAAAGGTAGCTGAAATTTGATCAAATGACGTAAAAGGGCAAGAATATTATTGCTATCATTTATGTTTTTGCTCTTATTCTAATGTTATTATCATTGGCGTTGATAGTAATAAAGTCATAATATAGTTTTTTCAATATATTTGCGCAAGTCTCCAAAATGTTTTAAAGAGAATGAGAACAATAATTAATATATCACGATTAGGTAAAAAAAATCCAAACAATATATCATCGAAAAATGTATTCTATGGATAAAAAAATAGTTCTCTATTAAACTTATACACACAAAAAAAAAAAAAAAAAAAGAATCTTTTGATTTTTTCGGTGAACTGTATCGAAGAATTTTGTTTAACGGCTATTTGTGTTATTTGGGAGAAGTATTGAATGAAGTTTTAATTGACAACATTAAAAAAGGGTAAAATAGGTAGATAAAAAAGAATGAGGTACCTGATTTCTCAAATGCTACGTGAGATAGCATTTCAATTTAGGTACCTTTTTTGGTCAAAAAAGGTAGTTGTTAAACACTATAAAAAAAATAAGGTACCTGATTTTTTTAACAAAAAACTACTTGAGGTAAATCAGGTAGGGATGAGCAAAATTATACGATACGATTTTATTATATGTATCTGATACGCTATACGAATTTAATTATACGAATTTCCGGATATTCGATACGAATTTAATTCCGGATATCCGATACGGTTCTTTAAAAACCGTATCGGATAAGGTTCGGCAAAATATGAAACCGGATATACAGTATCCAATATGTTGGTGATTAAACCTTATTAGTATTAAACTTTATAAGTTATTTACTCTTATAACTTTTTAAAACACTTTTAAGTTGCTAAAGAAACCAACAATCACACATAGAAAAGAAAAGAATATATTAAATTACATAAGTGAAGCTGGAAAACGGATACCGGATATACGGTTTCCGTATATACGAAAAAACCGTATCGGATAAGGATACTAAAAAATGAAATTTTAAAAATCGGATATCTCTAAAACCGTATCGGATATCCGGTTTTGCTCACCCCTAAAATCAGGTACCTGAAATGTGCTGCCAAACTGATCCGGTGGTGTTGGGTGGTCCGAATGCATCTCTTGTGGATGAGGACTCGGGGGAGCCATATTTGGACTATGGTGGCACATCTATGGCAACTTATGGAGTGGTCAGACTTGTAAGCTTGAAGCAGCACGTTTCTTTGGTCCAATGTCTGGATTAAATAGCTTGGTCCAACAATTACATACATTTTTAAGTTAAGATTAATAAGCTGAAGTCATTTCAGCAATTAAGTGTTTTAAGCTTATTTTTTGTAAGCATTTAAAATAGATTTCTAGTCTAATAAGTGTAGCACTTATTAGAGACTCTTAGCTTGCTATTTGGCTGTTTAGGGGTGTATAACTCGGCTATATAAGGCTTGTTTTGCAGTGTTGTTTTCTCATACACACAAGTTAAGAAATAAGAAAACTCTCTTGTTTACTACTTCATTTGGGCGTGTTGTTACATACCAAATTTCAGTTACTCTTCGACGCGTTTCGAGTCTAATTCGATTGAAACTCAATAGGTCTTGAGTTCATTTACCATTGTCGAACTATAAGTCTAGTTCGCCAAATATCCTTTGTCCTCTTTCATTCCGTTCAAATACAAAAACACCTAAAACTTACTGGTTCCAAATCACTTTCATACAATTCATAAAACCGTTCAAATCTCATAAAACTCAAAAATCGAACAGTTTCGACTACTGTCCAGTCTATATAATTCCGCTGCAAACTCACGAGTTCTATTCTTTGAATTGAATTCGTATCATTTGTGGTATCAGAGCACGGTCAATGGTAGACGAAAACTTATTACAACAGTTGTGTGATTTGTTGCAAGCAAACCCATACTTGGGGAATCACACTTTCGGTAATGCTACGTGTTTTGAGAATGTTAGGGCAGGTGACGCATTCAAGATAAAATAACTACCAAAGTTCGTTGGTAGCATCGATCCTGAAGTTTATTTGGAATGGGAGCGCAAAATTGATCGGATGTTTGATTTCAAAATTAGGCAGAGGTGCTTCCCTTTGGTTCGAAGAGTTGAAAGCACAACGGGCTCGCGCGGGAAAGGAAAAGATCACATCTTGGGAATCATTGAAACAGAAACTCAGAAAAAGGGATGTTCCCACAACGCATAGGCTTACTTTATATCGTAAAATCGTTGATTTAGTCCAAGGCAAAATGAGTATAACTGAATATATTGAGGAATTTGAGAACTTGGCCTTAATGGGGGAATTGGAGGAGAGTGAGGAACGAAAAATGTCTCAGTTATTGCGTGGATAAAATTGTAACATTGCCAATTCAGTTGAGTTATATCCGTATGCGATTTTGACACCTTATGTGGTCTGTGTGCGAAATTTGAGGCACAAGGGAAGTCGAAATATGGGGGATCAAACACGGAGGTTAGTAAGGCTGGTGCTTGGAATAAACCTATTGTTGTGTCGAATTCGGGAGAGTCGAGTAGTAAAAATACCCCTGTTTCCAATCCCACTTTCAAAACAGCAAACACCATTAAAGAAACGAACTTGTCAAAGATTCGATGTTTTAAATGTCAAGGTTTCGGTCATTATCAAAACGCTTGTCCAAATAAACGGGTAGTAACATTACGGGAGGCTTTTGCTCTACGGGATGAGTTGTTGGACGAGGAGGAGAGATTGAGTGACCTTTTTAATTTCGATGAGGGCGTAGAAGAGGAGGAGGAATTCGAGTCCTATGATGCTCCCAATTATGATACGGTTCTGGTTCTCCGTACTTTGCAAACCAAATCATTTCCAATTGATTCGGAATAGTGTGACCAACTCCTTCACACTAAATGTTTGGTTAAAGGCAAATGGTGTAGCTTGATTATCGATGGAGGGTGTTGTACTAACGTCGCGTCAGGTGAGATGATTTATAAGTTAGGGTTGGCCACTACATCTCATCCTAGACCTTATGCATTATATTGGCTTGATGATGGAAGTAGTGTGAAGGTTATAAAACAGGTCCGGGTTGGCTTGACTATGGGCTCTTATAATGACGAAGTTTTATATGACGTGATTCCCATAGATGCTTGTCATGTTCTTATGGGACGTCCTTGGCAGTTTGATAGGGATGTTATACACCATGGGAGGAGCAATGAATATGAGTTGGAAGACAAAGGTAAGAAAATTGTGTTGAAGCCTATGTCTCCTTAAGCTATTCGGTCTATGAGTACAAGTCGGGGAAAGAAGCCTAATCTGACCATGTTTGCTAGTGAATGAGAAGTTGAGCATGATATTGATGAGGGTGAAAGTGTGTACTTGCTGGTGTCTAAGGAGTCTCGAGTTGGGGTTACGGTTGAGCAAAATAAGGAGCCGATTGATGACCTGCTTCGTGAATTTGGGGATGTGTTTCCCGATGAATTGCCTCTGGGTTTACCCACTATTAGAGGAATTGAACACAAAATCAACCTTATTCCAGGTGATCCTCTTCCTAATAGGGCGGCCTATAGATGTAATCCTGAAGAAACTAAGTAATTGCAAAAACAGATTGAAGAACTCATGAGTAAGGGCTATGTTCGTGAGAGCTTAAGTCCTTGTGTTGTTCCGGTTCTATTGATGCCTAAGAAAGATGGGTCGTGGAAAATGTGTGTGGATAGTAGGACGGTTAACAACATTACCATTAAAGACTTGATGATATGTTGGATGATCAGCTTCATGGTGCCGTGATCTTTTCGAAAATAGACTTGCGAAGTGGGTACCATCAGATTCGAATGAGGGAAGGAGATGAATGGAAGAC
Source organism: Silene noctiflora (assembly GCA_009801015.1). Classification (NCBI taxonomy): domain Eukaryota; kingdom Viridiplantae; phylum Streptophyta; class Magnoliopsida; order Caryophyllales; family Caryophyllaceae; genus Silene; species Silene noctiflora. The sequence continues at coordinate 26,129 of VHZZ01002758.1, read as the reverse complement.
GTCTTTAAAAATGAAGTATGGGTTGTACGAGTGCACCGTCATGCCATTTGGTCTCACCAATGCTCCGAGTACTTTCATGAGATTAATGAATGAGGTACTTAAAGCATTTTTGGGCAGATTTGTTGTTGTTAACTTAGACGATATTCTTTTATATAGCAGGTCTTTGGAGCAGCATTTTGAACACCTCAAGCAAGTGTTCAAAACCCTTGGAAGTCAGAAACTGTGTGGAAAAAAAGAGAAGTGTTCGTTCTTGGTTGAGAGCGTATAGTATTTTTGGGTTACGTTGTCTTAAAAGATGGTGTATCGGTGGATCAATACATGGTGGAATGTATTAAGTCTTTGCCGAGTCCCAAGACCGTGAGTGAGGTTAGGTCATTCCACGGCCTTGCTTCATTCTATCAGAGGTTTATTCGTGATTTCAGCACCATTATGAGTCCGATAACCGAGTGTTTAAAGAAGGGTTCGTTTGTGTGGAGCATGGCTGTTCAAAAGGCATTCGAGTTAGTCAAGGAAAAGCTTTGTACAAAACCTATCTTGGCCCTACCCGACTCCTCACAACCATTTGAGGTCGAATGCGATGCTAGCGGAGTTGGAATTGACGCAGTACTTATACAAGGTAAACGTCTCATTGCCTATTTTTCTGAAAAGTTGGGAGGAGTTAGACTTAACTATTGCACCTACGACAAAGAATTATATGCTATTGTAAGAGCTCTTGACCATTGGAGCCATTATCTTCGTCCGAACTATTTCATTTTGCATTCGGATCATGAATCATTGAAGTACATTATTGGCCCACAAAAGTTGAGTCTCAGGCATGCTAAATGGGTAGAATTCTTACAATCCTTTCACTTTTCTTTGAAATAAAAGGATGGTAAGAGTAACGTAGTTGCTGATGCCTTGTCACGTCATTATACCTTATTATCTACTCTTGATGTATGTTTGGTTGGATTTGCCACTTTGAAAGATTATTTTGTTGATGATGCTGATTTTGGTGAATTGTTTACTAAATATAAATCTGGTGCATTTGCAAGTTTGTTTTTCAAGATGGGTTTCTCTTTAAGGGGAATCGTCTTTCTGTGCCTAGACATCCCATTCGAGAACTATTGGTGCATGAAGCTCATGGCGGTGGCTTGGCTGGCCATTTTGGCGTGGCTAAGACATTGGAGGTGTTGAAAGAGCATTTCTTTTGGCAAAAAATGCAACGCAGTGTACAAAGCATCGTGAGCAAGTGTGTGACATGCCATGTTGCTAAGAGTACGTTTAAACCAGGAGAATACAAGCCTCTACCTATACCACTTCGACCTTTGGAGGACGTGTCTATGGATTTTATTGTGGCCTTGCCCCGTACTGCCCGAGGCAAAGATGTTATTATGGTTGTTGTTGATCGGTTCTAAAAAATGGCTCACTTTGTTGTTTGTAACAAAACCGATGATGCTAGTAATGTGGCTGACTTGTACTTCTGAGAAGTGGTGCGATTACATGGGGTTCCTAAAACAATCGTTTCTGATCGGGATTCCAAGTTCCTTAGCTACTTGTGGAACACTTTGTGGAGAAAGGTTGGCACCAAGCTCATGCCGAATTTGCCTATAATCGCTCTCTAACTTTTGCAACAGCTCATTCACCATTTGAAATTGTCCATGGCCTGAATCCTTACTTGCCTTTGGATTTAATTCCTCTACCAAAGGATGAGTTAGTTCACAAAGAAGCGGAGTCTAAGCTCAAGTCCATGCTGAAATTGCACGAACAGGTGCGTGAGCGGATCAAGGTCGTAAATGAAGCATACAAACGCAAGTCAAACAAAAACATAAAGCCAAGGTTGTTCGAAATTCGAGACTTGCTTTGGGTGCATTTGAGAAAGGAGCGATTTCCTAGCAAGCGAAACAACAAGCTAATGCCCCGTGCCGAGGGTCCTTACAAAGTTGTGGCCAAGGTGAAAGATAATGCCTATAAAGTCGAGCTTTCAGGAGGTTATGGAGTGCACGCTACTTTTAATGTTGGGGATCTCTCTCCATATCTTGATGATGACGGGATTGCTGAATTGAGGTCAATTCCTTTCAAAGGAGGAAGGGAGAATCCGGTGGTGTTAGGTGGTCCGAATGCAGCTCTTGTGGATGAGGACTCGGTGGAGCCACATGTGGACTATGATGGCACGTCTATGTCAGCTTATGGAGTGGTCGGACTTGCAAGCTTGAAGCAGCACGTTTTTTGGGTCTAATGTTTGGATTAAATAACTTGTTCCAACAATTACATACATTTTTATGTTAAGATTAATAAGCTGAAGTCATTTCAGCAATTAAGTGTTTTAAGCTTATTTATTGTAAGCATTTAAAATAGATTTTTAAGTCTAATAAGTGTATCACTTATTAGAGACTCTTAGCGGTTATTTGGCTGTTTAAGGAGTGTGTAACTCGGCTATATAAGGCCTGGTTTGCAGTGTTGTTTTCTCATACACACAAGTTAAGAAATAAGAAAACTCTCTTGTTTACTACTTCATTTGGGCGTGTTGTCACATACCAAATTTCAGTTAGTCTTCGACACGTTTCGAGTCTAATTCGATTGAAAATCAATTGGTCTTGAGTTTATTCACCATTGTCGAACTATAGGTCTAGTTCGCTAAATATCCTTTATCTTCTTTCATTTCGTTCAAATACAAAAACACCTAAAACTTACTGGTTCCAAATCACTTTCAGACAGTTCATAAAACCGTTCAAATCTCATAAAACTCAAAAATCGAACAGTTTCGACTACTGTCCAGTTTATATAATTCCGCTGCAAACTCACAAGTTCTATTCTTTGAATTGAATTCTCATCACAAACGGAGCCTAAGTCCGAGCAACGACTTCACCTCGTCTTTTTGGGTAGCTAGTGGCTATAGTACCCTCGTTTCGATGTATTAGGAACATTAAGCAGTAGTGTTATGTTAAGGTTTTTGTTTCTTGAGTTATTTGACTACTTTTCTCAACTCTCAAGTGATTGATTTCGAATTGTGCATTACTCGGTTTCGAATTATGCATTACTCAATATTAAGACTGTTAGTGACTTTCACAAAATATCATTACATACCCACTTACCAATTCACAATTAAACCCATAGTTACGTACCCCACCTATTTTTTCCCTATTTACCCTTACTTTTTTCACCTTTTCTTAAATACTCTATTTTTACCTATGTTACCTTTGGTCTGGATCGGAGAGGGAGAGAGAGTATAATATTATTAGAGATAATATGAGTATCGTTAACCGTTAATAAGAAAAAATAAATAGGAAAAACGTTATTAGAGTCTAGTGGTTAAAACTTGGGTGAAATTGCCATGAGACCCAGGCTCAAGCCTCCCCAAGAGCAAAATATTGTGGAGCATTCTTGGCCTGAATCCATGCTTAATAGACTTCGAGCATGTCACCCTCGGTGACTTACCTGGTATACGTGGTTTGCAGGCTATCACATATACCCGAGGATTTACCCAATGGGCACCGAAGGTAGCGGCTGCGGGTTCCCTAGTCACCAAAAAAAATCAACTTGGATTATCTAGAGGAGCATCATCAACTATATGTTTAAACGGTTTATCACACACCGGCACCTTTAAAGGTCCTGCATTACTAGTTAAAATTTGTGTAGCCTATTTATATGACCCGACTAAGCGTCCGTGTGATTTATAGACATTTTTGATTCGGGACCATGGAATCCCGAAAACCGTGTATTAATACACTTCAATTTGAGTCATTTGGGAGATCGTATCGGACCAAGTTTATGTTTTAACCGAAATTTGAACCACGTGTCCGGGGTCGTTTCAGAAGTTATCCTATTCGATTTCATCCCCAACTAACAAAAATTAATCCATTTTTCACTATGATCGAAGTTTCGGCCAAGACTGGTTTATCATCCACCGGCACCCTCAAATGTCCTCCGTTACTCGTCAATACTTGTGTGGCCCATCCATCTGACCCGACAGAGCGTTCATGTAATTTACGACCATTTTTGTTGCGAGACCCTGGAATCATAAACGTGTATTAAAAACACTTCAATTAGAGTCGTTCAGGAGCTCGTACCAGACCAAGTTTCTTTTTCACTCGGTTTTTGAACCACGTGTACGGGGTTGTTTCAAAAGTTACTTAATTTGATTTCAACCTCATTTAACAAGTATTAATCCATTTTCACGGTTATTGGACTTACGATCAAGACTGGTTTATCGCGCACCAATACCCTAAAATGTCCTCCCTTAGTCATCAAAATTTGTGTGGCCCATTTATCTGACTTGAAGAAACGTTTATGTGATATACGGACATTTTTTTTTGGGATCTCGGAATCCTGAAAACTGTATACTCTCTCCGACCCGGACCGAATGTAACATAGGAGGGAAATGGATAATTTAAGAAAATGTGGAAAAATGAGGGGTAAAAGGGAAAAAATAAGTGCGCCATGTAATTGTAGGTTTAATTGTTGGTTGATAGGCGGGCTATGTAATGACATTTTGTGTAAATATCAAATGGGCAAAAGGGCAACTTGGTAATGTTGTGGGTTAAATAAGGTATGTTGCCTTTAGGTTGGATCGTCCGTTTAAAGAAATTCTTACTTTTGGTCTATATCTCAGAGAGTATTATATACACTTCAATTTCATCCGCTCGGGAGGTCGTACCAAACTAAGTTTTTTATTCATCCGGTTTTTTAATCATGTGGTGGGGTCGCTTCAGAAATTACAAAATTTTCAGAGTTTCGGTCGAGGCTGGTTCATCGCCCATCGGCACCCTCAAATGTCCTGTGTCAGTCGTTAAAATTTTTATAGCTCATTTATCTAACCCGAGGAAGCCTCTGCGTGATTCAAGAACATTTTTGTTCCAGGACCCAGGAATTCTGAAATTCGTATATTATTATATATATACTTCAATTTGAGCCCGTTTCTTGCCCGGTTATTGATCCACGGGTCTGAGGTCGTTCAGAGGTTATCTTATTCAATTTTAGCCCGAAATAATAAGTAGTAATTCAATTTTCACGATTAACGGAATTTCGGCAAGGTTGTTGTATCCATGTATCTCCCACCGCACCCTCAAATATCCTCTTTTACTCTTCAAAATTTATGTGGTCGCTTTATATGATTTGACGAATCGTTAGTGAAATTTACAAAATATGAAATCTAAACCGAGGATAATACACTTCAATTTGAGTCGTTCAGGAGGTTTACCAGACCATGTTTCTTTTCCTCCCGGTTTTTCTTTCACGTGTACGTGTACGTGATCGGTTATTTATATTATTTCATTCCCAAAAAAAATATATATGGTTTCAATTTGTGTGGCCCAATTATATGACCCGATGGAGCATCCGTGCGATTTACCGACATTTTTGTTCCGGAACCATGGAAGTTTGAAAACAATGTATTATACATACTATTCAATTTGAGCCGTTCAGGAGGTCGTATCAGACCAAGTTTATTTTTCACCCGGTTTTGAACCACGTGTCCGTTGTCGCTTCAGAAGTTACCTTATTCGATTTTAATCCAAAATAACAAGTATTTATCAATTTTTCAAGAATTTTCGGTCAAGGCTGGTTTATCGCCCACCGGCACTCTTAAATATAATCCATTATTTGTCTAAATTTGTGTGACCCATTTTGTGGCCCATTTATTTGATACCACGAAGCGTCCTTGTGATTTACGGACATTTTTGTTCCGAAAATCCCGTAAATCGTGTATTGTACATTTATAAACTTCAATTTAAGTTATCTAGGAGGTCGTATCGGACCAAAGATCTTTTTCACTCGGTTTTTGAACCACGGGTATTGGATCGCATCAGAAATAACCCATTCAATTTTACCGCGAATAATAAGTGCTAATCCATTTTTCACGATTATCGGAGTTTTGGCCAAGGCTGGTTTATCGCTCACTAGTATCCTTCAATGTCCTATGTTTCAAGTCAAAATTTGAGTGGCTCATTTATCTGAACCTACGAAGCATCCGCGTGATTTACGAATATTTTTAATCCGCGACCCTAGAATCCCGTAAGTCGGGTATTACACACTTCAATTTGAGCTGTTTGGAAGGTCTGGCCCGACGAAATTTCGTTTTTCCCCCGGTTTTTAAACCAAGTATGCGGGGTCGCTTCAGAAGTTATCCTATTCGATTTCAGTGCCAAGTAACAAATATTTATACATTTTTCACGATTATCGGCTAGAGCTGTTTATAGCCCACCGGCAAGCACAAATATCCTTTGTTAGCCCTCAAAACTCGTGTAGCTCATTTATCTGACCTAACGAAGCATCCGTAAGATTTAAAGACATTGTTGTTTCAGGACCATAAAATATCGAAAACCGTGTATTTATACTCTTCAATTTGAGCCGTTCTGGTATTCTGGATGTCGTATCGGACAAATTTATTTTTCACCCGGTTTTTGAACCACGTGTCCGGAGTCACTTCAGAAGTTACCTTATTCGATTTCAGTTCCAAATAACAAGTATTAATCTATTTTTCACTATTATCGGAGTTTGGCCAAGGCTGGTTTATCCCCCGCCAGCGTACTCAAATGTCCTATGTTACTTGTCTAAATTTGTGTGGCCCATTTATTTGACACGGTGAAGCGTCCTTGTCATTTATGGACGCACATTTTTGTTTCGGGACCCTTGAATCCGGAGGTCTTATCGGACCAAGTTTCTTTTTCATGCGGTTTTTGAACCACGTGTACTGGGTCGCTCAGAAAATTACCCTATTCTATTTTATCCCCAAACAACAAGTATTAATCCATTTTTCACGATTATCGGAGTTTCGGCCAAGGCTGGTTTATCGCCTACTAATGTCCTCCAATGTACTATGTGTTACAAGTCAAAATTTGAGTGGCCCATTTATTTGAACCTATGAAGCATCCGCTTGATTTAAGGATTTTTTCGTTCCGGGACCCTAGAATCCCAAAAACCGAGTATTATACCCTTCAATTTGAGCCGTTTAGGAGGTTTTACCGGACGAAGTTTCTTTTTCACCCGGTTTTTAAACCAAGTATGCGGGGTCGCTTTAAAAGTTACCCTATTCGATTTCAACGCCAAATAACAAATATTAATACATTTTTCACGATTATCAGAGTTACGGCCGGGGCTGGTTAATCGCCCATCGGCACGTACAACTATCTTTTGTTAGTCTTCAAAATTTGTGTAGCTCATTTATCTGACCCCACGAAGTGTCTTTGTGATTTACGAACATTTTTCTGCCGGAATCATAGAATCTCGAAAACCGTGTATTACTCTTCAATTTGAGTCGTTCAGGAGGTCGTATCGGACCAAGTTTATTCTTGTCGAGTGTTTGAACCACGTGTGCGGGCTTGCTTCATAAGTTATCCAATTCGATTTCAATTCCCAATAACAAGTATTAATCCATTTTTTCACTATTATTAGAGTTTCGGCCAGGCTTGTTTATCACTAGCACCTTCATATTTTCCCCATTACTCGTCAAATTTTATGTGGCCCATTTATCTAACCTGGCGAAGCGTCGTGTGATTTACAGACAATTTTTTCAGGGACCCTGGAATCACGAAAATCGTGAATTATAGACTTCGATTTAGCTGTTCGAGAGGTCGTACCGGACCAATTTTTTTTTTCACCCGGTCTTTGAACCACGTGTCCGGGGTCGCTTTAGAAGTTATTCTATTCGATTTCAGCCCAAATAATAAGTATTAATCTATTTTTCACGATTATTAGAATTTCGGCCGAGATTGGTTAGCATAAGTCCAGTCAAAGTGTCTATTAACCACCGACACTTTGACTAAAGGGTGTATTAAATAACTAGTATAGATTCCGCGCAAATGCGCGGTATTTATAGAGTTTTATTTTTGTATTACTTATTGATCATGCTAAATTAATACCTCATTAATTTTTTATATTTCACATCATTATATTTTGATATGAGAAAAAAAAAATTAAACTGTAAAATTAATCAAGAATATTGAGTAATATCGTGAAATTTATATATTAACTATTTTTAAATCACAAAACTAATAATTTAATTTTATAAATTTATCAACTTGTTTTAATGATTTTTTCTTTCCGAATATAATAATCTCAGTTTATAGTGTTGTTTTATAGAGAGCAAGTAATATGCGTCAAATCATTTTCTAACAATTGTATTTAGACTTGTATTTTATTTTAATTAAAAATTGTTTTAATTTGATAAAAAGTTATATTTTAATGAAAAATTAGTAGTTTAATGTTCATTTGTTTTCTTAGTTAAGTAAATAAAGTTTGGGGTGAGAATTTTTCCTTATTTAAGTAAATGGAGTTTGAAGGGAAACCTTTTGAGATTTCTTATATATGGTAAAGAATATGACTAAAAATAGATAGTGAAATGTGTTAGGCGGGAAAATTTTAGTTTTGTTAATCTTTTAGTATATAGAGGATATTACTCATTAGTTAAGAATTTTATTATAGAGAATATCAGGGAAAATATATTATCATTATACTAAAATTTTATTACAAAAAATATTAGGAAAATATATTATCATTAGACTTAAGGAAATATTATTTTAGAAATATTTTTGGATTATTCCCGAAGATATCTACGGAGTAGTACTATTTTAAACAACTTCTCTTTTTTAAAAAGATGAAATTAAATTCTAAGGATTAGCACTATTTAAAGGAGCTTCTTTTTATTTTTCAACCATCATTAGTGTTTTTGGCGTGCATCAACTTCCGAGTTCTGGTTTATTGTACTCAACAATAACCGTGTCGCGGTTCTATTATCGACGATTATCATATTTATCGGTTACTTTATCTACAATCTCATTGTTAATCCGGTATGTATTCATCTACTCATAGTTATTTATGTTTGATTAAAGTACTCGTCATAAAAGAATAAAAACCCAACCGATTTTATATTTGATGGTTGATATTCGATAAGAATATTTAGACTGTTAATAGATTTATATCATACCCGATCGATTTCCCTGTCAATTTTGTAGTACATACAAAAGACATGAAACGTATTCCTCGGTTTCAACCATCAATACTCGTTTGTTACCAATAATTCTTCGGTTCGCAAATTTATTTCCTTCGATTTTTTTTCATGTCATTCTAACTCAAATACTTCTCTTTAATAACGTAATCCGTATTACACAACACCTAGAAAATTATTTTCATGAAATTCAAATAATTGACTCATCATTACTTCTTATTATGAGTTCAGAAAGCGGTGATTTTCTCTTTTTTCAAGTATTTGTATTTGTTTAACATTCAACATTCAATAGTTTGAATGTATGTTTGACGTTTGAGTGTTTCGAGGTTAAGAATATCTAGTTTCCATATTTCCATATGCTTCCTCTCCGGATTAACTATCGACTAATTGTAATCTTTGTTTTAGGTAAGCGTAACCATCTTAGAAGATTGTATCTTTAGTTCTTAGAATAGTATCTTATACTGACATTGTATCGGAAATATCATAGCCCATCAGGAGGAGTAAGTCTTGCTTAAGATGGTCTAACTAGAGCCTTCTTACAAACCCCTTTTTCCTTTTTACATTATTTAAATCGGTTGCTTAAGACCGTCTGGAACAAGAATTTTCGTTGGGTAGTTTGTACTAGTACAAATATAGTTGTGTTTCCTCTTTTCGGTACAAAAACAAGTTGATTTATTGATAATTAATTTACTTGCTATCATCTTACAGGATATCAAGGAGAACGACAAGCATATTATTCGAACCAAAAATTATGGACAGACATTTATTGCTAGGGAAATCGATGAGACAAGACTCTGCTGATACGAAGTTTTCCGAAGCTTCAGAGAAATTGCTGAACGAAGTTATTTATAGATTAACAGACAAAAATTTTCCGAAAAGGAAGGGAGTAGAAGATTTTGATCGTCTACAGAAAACAAACAAAGAATTATTAGCAAAGTTGGAACAAGTTGAAAACGAAAAGAAATTTGCGTTTGAGAGCAACACTGAGCTCATTGAAACTCTTGACAAGGAAAGTAAGAAGGCATTGTGTGGCGAACGCTTTCAAAAGGTAAACAAAGAATTAGTTGCGAAGTTGGAACAAGTTGAAAAGGATAGGAAACTTGCGGTTGAGAGCAGAATTGAACTAATGAAAATTCTCGATAAGGAAAGGAAGAAGGTATCATGCCTTAAAGAGAAGTGTGTGAATCTTGAGAAGGGTATTGAGTCACAGAAAACAGGGTACATGGAACGAGAGATTACCTATAAGTCGAAGATATTGGAGGAGAAGGAGAAACTCGAGGTAGAAAGGGAGAAGAATCGAGCTTTGGAAGAGGAGGTGGACAAGTACAAGAGGTTGATCGAGGAAAGTGACCTAATTGCGCGTAAGAAACAAGGTTTGGGGAATATAATGAAGTTTGAAAGTGTCGAAAATAAGGAGGGAAAGAAATTGGAGATGATGAGGGAGGTCTTTAGGAAGCATATGATGATGAAGAAGAGGATGGAAAGGAGGGCGAGTGTGGAAGAGCGATTGGAGAAGACAGAAAGGATGAAGGTCGACGATGTGAAACATAAACTTGAGACTCACATACTGGTTGACGGAAACACACATGATTGTCAAGATACTCTGTTTGGAAATGAAGATGATACTGTCTATGTCGATTTTGACAGTTTCGAAGTAGAAGAAAATTTCTAAGATGATACTGTCTACTGTCTTTTTATTTTTATTTTTTAGGATTTAATTTATAATTTTTATTATGTTGATTAAGATAGTTTTTCATTATTACTGCTCCGTTAAATATATGTTTTGAAGTGTTTTCGCCGACATTCCAATGTGTAGTGCAAATAATGTCTTGGTGTATCGTTTTCAATGACTAAGTCAAGCCAAATGCTCATTTGCACAGACCGGCTGCTAATCTGCAATGCATCCCGGCCCAGTCTGGCCTTTCACGCGGGATGGCTTAGGGTCGGTTCTCCCTAACTCAGCATACTCCCATTGCCTCTCACCACGTCCAGCAATACGCCTGGCCCAAACCTGAATCCGGACAAACTCAAACTCAAGGCTCAGTCAACCCAGCTCAGGTCGGTTTAAGGAGAGGCGAGCAGACCTTGGCCTGGGCCAAGCCTTGCCGGTGGTCACCACTCACCCATACCACAGACTCAAATTAATGCTAGATTTTACCTCTTTTGTTAGAAGGTAAAAAATATCTACTTTCCCGATAATGTTTGATTAAGTCATACAGTGAAATCAGCGCGTAACTGCAACTGTTGAACAAGATTATAAAATACACTGTATGAGATAGTCTTGTTTATATATCCCATCCCGTGTAATCGATCTAGTAATCCAACAATTAGTTTAAAACTGAATGTGCCATTGATGTGCTGTGAATGCAAGAAAGGCCAAGTATCAGTCCTCCAAACACACACCGGCACACTTACTAAAATAAACACGAAAGATAAACAGACTCAAAGCATCATCTCAATAAAATTGTTTCATAACCAACGAAATTGTTGTGACATAAACGAAAGGGTGTTCTTGACATAAGAAGCTTGACAAGCACTACCACTAGACCAACAAATTTCCAATTAGTCAAAAACCAGAAGGGTTCAAGAGAATTGTCAACTCTTTGATATCAACAACTAATCTCCGACCATATAAACATAGCAGCAGAACGAGATACAAGAGATAATCATTCAAAGGCCCACTGGTTCTCCCTTCGAACCTCTTCTTCCTCTTCGGGAGTGAAGTCATTGGTAATGTTGAATGTCTTCCTGATTTCCTCTGGTGTCTTTCCTTTGATCATGTCGGCCACTGTTTGGCAGGTCAAGTCCAGCAAGTTCTTGATGTTCAGATAATTAGCAGCCTGAGATATCACCACTCACAACGTTAGAATAAACAGATAGATCAATCTTACACTGAGACGGTCATCAGTCCGACCTTAATTGTAAAGCAAACACACGGACAAACCTCTAAGCAATAAACCCAGGACTCGAATAATTCTTTCAATAACATCACCCATTATCAATCCACACACCCGTCCACCGTTCCATCCAATAAGCAAAATTGATTTCACATTTAACAACAAAGATTAGCAATCTTAACATGTAAGGCGGCTAGTTCTTATAATTGATGACAATTAAACAATTCAATTACATAAAAAAACAACCTCAAGTCAACGGATCATCAAATCAATTACATAGAAAAACAACAAACCCAGAAAAATTCGAACTTTATCATAAAATTGAAGTCCCAAGATCGACAAAACAATCTTCAAATTACATACAAAAAGTCAACTAAACCCTAAACAAATCAGATGGGCAATCTCCAAATCCCAGAAAGATCCCAACTTTGCTATAATCGAGTAACAAATTATAGAATAAGACCGTCTTACAATAAGAACCCGACCTTTTATCAGTTAAAAACCCGTCTTACAACTATTAATTAAGTCAACAAATTAAATGGGCAATCCACAAAACCAAAAAAAAGTTGAAAACTTTAAAAAAAAATCACAAAAAATTCAACATACCAAGATGAGATCAAAAAGGGTATTTTGGTCAACTTTGACAAATTCCTCATCCCACTTCTTAAGCTCATCATCACCTCCAGCAACACCAGCAGTTGTAGTAGTTGTTGTTGTATCAGCGGTTTTCGCAGCGGCGGCATCGACATGTTTCTTACAATACTCAATTACCTTAGACAAGATTTTACCAGTGACATTAGGAAGAGGAATTGCGTTGTCAGCACAATCATCTTCAATCATATGTTTTATTGTTTGAGATTCCAAAGCCACAATCTCATCCACCTCGAAATCCTCGCCGTCTGATGATTTCAACACGATCTTCTTTGATGTTGTTTCCGCCATTGTTGTTGCTTTTGTTTTTTTTTTTTTTCTCTCTCTTTTTGTTTGAGAGAGCCTTTTGTGATGGAAAATAAGTGTTCGGTGAGGTACGTATATATAGTGGAAGGAATTTTAAACGGTATCGAAACAATAAGTGGATATGTACTATACGAGGGAGTAGTTTTTGAGCATTAAGATAAAGTTTTTGAATTTTGTTTTAAATATTATGAGTTTTATTATATTCTCTTCGTCCCGATTATTTGTTGTCTTTTTCTATTTTTGGATATGTCAATGAATTATTATCCTTTTGTTTTAGTATTGCATTAGTAATTTGATCTTTCACATTCAATTTAGTCTATTTGTCATCTTATAATTGGCTCCCTCTTATTTCCTTATTCTTTGTGCCAAAACCAAATGACAACAAATGACCGGGACAGAAGGAGTAATATTTTTGAGTTAATTTTTTTAAACACAAAGTTAAAAGATTTACCAATATAACTCAAAAACATTACATATAAGCTCAGAAAAACATTATAAAGCTAAAAAAAATACCCAAAAATTCAAATATAAATAGAGTCTGAGGTAATACATCAGATGTATAATCCTTTTTTTCGTTCGAAATACTCCCTCCATCTGGTCAATTGTTGTCCTTTGGTTTTTGCACAAAACAAAATAGGGGGGGGGGGGGGGGGGGAGATTAATTACAAAATGACAAGTTGACCAAATTGAGTGTGAATGATCAAATTGCTCATCAAATTCGTTCTTAAAATAGAAAAGACAACAATTTACTGGGACGCCCAAAAATGGAATAGCACAACAAATGTCCGGGACTTTGGGAGTAATATATATTGCGAAAATCAATACCGTTAACTTTAATTAGTTTTGGTTTTTATTTTTTAGCTAGTATTGGTGTCCGGTTCCGCTCGGGCTATCTTTATTTAGCATTAAAATTTATATTCAATTAAATAAAACTACATTTAATTTGCTAACTCATAAATTTATCATTAATATATTTTTCTATCCCATATCTTAAAATTACGATGAAATAAATTATGAGACAAATTCACTATTTCCGTTATTAATATTTTACTTAAATCGATTGGTTAGTTCATTATTCATATATACTTTCTTTTGTTGTTAATATTGTTAATTTTATTACATTCGTTATTAGTACTGTTACTTTCACTACTCCCGCCGTAATTATTGTTACTTTCATTACTGCCACATTAATATTGATAATTTCACTATTCTCGTTATTACTTCTATTACTTTCACTACTCTCACTCACTATTCAAATGAGTGATTATTATCATATTACTATATATCCAATGTTACTACCATTATTTTCACTACTAACAGAATCGTTTTTACTATTTAGGCATACAAATTTAAGAGGCTTATATATTTATATAAATATTGGCTAGACTTGTCATGAGTCTCTAAATTAATATTTTTATCCACTACAAACTCTAACTAGTAGCAAGTGTAAGTAGGGGGTCAATCCCATAAGGAAGGTTTTTTGTCGATTAAATGTGTGCAAAAGTTAAGTAACAAAATGGGGGGTTTTGGTATGTTGATTGATCTAATCTACTAAAATAGTAATCTAATGCAATAAAATGTAAAACGATATAAATAAATGGATGTGTAAACAAATATGAGAATAATTCTTGGACCAAGCAATTTCCACCAATTAGTTATGAATTGATCATTGACTCTTCTAATCTATTCCATTGTTGAATACTTTGCTATGAAGCTGTTGACTTCTAATTCCACATAAGATTAGTTATTAGCTACAAGCGTAAACAAATGACCCTTAAAAAATTGTCAATTTAGCAAGCACTTAATCGTATCAAGATTGTAGATTAAAACAATGGAATTTAACAAATATGAATGAATGAAGAATACAAACGATGCTTCACTTTGATTCATACAAGTTCAATCTTTTATAATTCAACAATGATGAATTAGCATACTACTTGATGAATTATAATTGCTACAATGAAACGGATAAACAAACAAAAGATTCATTCACCTAATCTAGCAATGATTAATTAACTAATTACAACAACTAGTTGATCATTCTAGATGCATAATTAACAAACCAACAAACAATCAAATAGAAATAAAATAAGAGTCTTACAATTCAAGAACTACCTTAGCTTCAAGAATTTGTTCCAAGATGTAGAACTTAGCCCTCCATATAAATAAAACTAACTAAATAAATTAGAAATCAGAAATTGTTTTTGTGTATTCTAATGATTAAAATGGTATGAGCATAATTGTCTCAATAAAGGAGAATTAAGGAGTTGTCGGAATCTAATGCTGAATCACTCCTAGTGGCATTTTGCCACTCCAAGTGGCTAGAAGTTCAAGAGTTTTTGTTTTGTCACTCTGAGTAACATTTTGCCTCTAGGAGTGGCATTACCTCGTGATGCTTTCTTGCTTTGACCTTAGTCTTTGGGCTTTAACTTGCTTCAAAATCCACACTCACATGATATTTTTAGCCCAATACCAACATTTAAAGAAGCCCTCTCCATACATAACAAAAAATCAATCCATTTAACCCATAAGTACACACAAGTTCATCCCAAAACCAACACCAAAGACATATGACCTAAAGTCCACCAAAAATGCTTCTCAACCTACAAATTAACCATCAAAATAACCTTCATTAATTAACCCATACTAAACTAGACTAATCAAATATATTACATATATGCATTAAATCTAATCGAAATAACTATAGAACATAATATTTTTTTGGTAATCTAGCTTGAATTACCTTTTAATATATAATTTCCAAAATATAACAAAATTATATTATATTTGTCTATGCTAAATAATTTAACATTCTTTATATTAATTAATACCATAAGTGGGATATGTTTATTTTAAGGAAAAATCACCATATTTTGGTGTTCTCTAGATTTATATTTCAATCAAAACTATATAATATTTACTTCTCTAGATTTATATTTCAACCAAAACTATATAATATTTACATTGAAATGCCTTTTTCAGGTCTATCACACAGCGTTATCGATTAAAACTAGTTTCAGGAATATACATAATATTAATATTAATATTAATTAATTGATTGATATAGATTAATTGATTAATTAATTAATAATTAACAAAGATATAATGGAACTAGGAGACTTGGAAAGTTTACCAAAAGACAATTACCGTATATTAGGTATACTTCCTCATATATAAGACATCATTGAAATCTAGAACGACAATCTACATTTAAAGTTAAAATTACAACCGAAACTTTAACTATGGTTATCGAATGTCCCGTTACTTCATTCAATAGAAAGCCAGAAGACAAAATTTTGTTCAGTAAAGATTATGTAGAAGGGAAGAAGTCGTCTATGAGAATGGATTTTGATGTTGAACATCATGTTCAAACATATCTAAGAACGATTTCATCTTCCAACTATGTCCTCGACTCGGAAGATATTATGAGAAGTCATATATTTAAAAGGTTGGATTGTAAGGACAAGAAGAATGTGGCAGAGGTTTGCAAATGTTGGGCTAAATGGTTTCTTATCGGAATAGATGGACCTAAATTCAAAAGAGATTACAAAACTTCGTTGCAAAAAGAAGTAAAGAATGGAGTCGTTAAGGTAAAAAGAGGTGCTATAGAGGTTAAGATATATTGCTTATGTCGGAAGACGATCAATAAACAGCAAAAAAAGGTTTTTCATCTTAATGAAAAGCTTGACATTGATCTTCTTCATCTCAACCAAAAGCTTCTCCAGATAGAGGCCGAGTTTAGGAAATATATGTCTAATAGAGATTAGTCATAATAACTCATTATAACCTATGAATTAGATAAACCATGTTGGTATAGCTATATATATAAAATTATATTCACACATTTTAATTATTTAGTAAATAATTTTTAGAGTCTTTATTTCATATATTCATTCACGTTTTTGTTATAGTTAACTGTATCTTGTATGGTCGGTCTGAGCGAGAGTACGATATCCTACTATTTTATTTATATTTTTGACAGTAATTCACGTGTTCGTCATCTCCGTTCTCTTTACCCTGACCACTAAATAACTGGAGTTCTCTATAAGGTAACATATTTCGGTCGTTTTCGGCATTATACTAGGGTACGCTGATTTTGTATCCTAGGATAAGTTTGATAAAGTGCTTACGATTTATTTTGTTGTTAATACTTGTGAATTTATGGTACATTGGTACTAATGTTAAGAATTGATGAAAGGAGAGAAGAACGTGTTTGTTGTTGGGTTTCAAGGTTTTGCAATATTTTAGGGCTGGCTTGTTTTTCCTGCGTTAATTTTAACTTATTATAGTTCAGCTCTATTAAGAGCGGTTCAGTTCAGTTTCATTAAGTTCAGTTCAGCTCAGTTTTGGCCTTGTTATAAAACCGTTTTCTTAAAAAACTTACTCGTTGATGAGAGTAATTTGGTAATTTTTAGAATTACTTGGAGAAAGAATCTGAGGGGGCTAAACAAGACTAGGGTATCGAATACGGGTATATCACAAATATATTTCCCATTTATTTCAACACTAACTTATAATTTTCTGATTAACAAATATATTATCTAGGCATTAAATTCTACGACATAGTAAAAACTTACATATATCCTATTTTGAGAAACAAAATTTGGTAAGCAACTCTCTTTGATATAAGCACTAATCTCCGATCATAGAAATATGGCAGCAACGAAACAACAAACGATCATTCAAAGGCCCACTGGTTCTCCCTTCGAACCTCTTCTTCTTCTTCCGGTGTGAAGTCGTTTTTAATGTTGAATGTCTTTCTGATTTCCTCTGGTGTCTTTCCTTTGATCATGTCAGCCACTGTTTGGCAGGTCAAGTCCAGCAAATCCTTGATGTTCAGATAATTAGCGGCCTGAAATAACACAATTAACAACTTGTTAGGATAAACTGTATTTTTATTGGCTAAAAACCCGTCCCATACTATAAGACGGTCTCACACAATAATTAAGTCAGCAAAACGTGAACATACCAAGATGAGATCAAATAGGGTGCTTTGGTCAACGTTGACAAAATCCTCATCCCACTTCTTAAGCTCATCATCATCTCCAGCAACACCAGCAGGAGCAGTAGTAGTTGTATCAGCGGTTTTTGCAGCGGCGGCATCGACATGTTTCTTACAATACTCGATAACCTTAGACAAAGTTTTAGCAGTAACATTAGGGAGGGGAATAGCGTTGTCAGCACAACCATCTTCAATCATATGTTTTATTGTTTGAGATTCCAATGCAACAATCTCGTCAACTTCGAAATCCTCGCCGTCCGATGATTTCAACAAGATCTTCTTTGATGTTGTTGTTTCTGCCATTGTTGTTGTTGTTCTTGCTTTTTTTTTCTCTTTGTTTTTTGAAAGAGTATTTTGTGATGGAAGAAAAGCGTGAGGTGAGGTGGGTTTATATAATGCAAGGAATTCTAAAAAGTTTCGGAGTTTTTGTTTGTTATTCTTCGACGGATTTTAGGAATTAGCCTAAGGGATTATGGAAATTTTAACCGGTCTAGGTTTTGCGTTTTTCTAATTATAACGGAAGTAGGAGAGACTTGGAAAGTTTACCAAAAGAATGGATTGCCCGGCTTATTTAGAATCGAATTTTTAATTCGGGTTTTGAGAGTAAAGATCTCCAAGTAGTTTGATCATAATTGAAGGAAAAGCGAACCAATTGGTCAAACATAAGCATCGTTCTATTAGTGCACCAATATCTATGATTTTATCGTTTTAAGTCACTTGAAGGCCTACTATGATGACGTATCTATCATTTCGAGTCTAATTGGAGTCGTTTGGCACTCAAATATTCATAAGCTTTATTATGCTAAAATCAATTAGGCAATTTAAGATCGAGTAAATATCGAGTCAAATGATACCGAAAAAAAAAATCTAGTTAGAACAAAAGCAAAAACTAAATTCTGGTTTGCTCTTTCTCCCACATCGGTGGGGAGATTGAGTTTCCTTTGGTTTATATTACTCCTACTTCTTAGTAGGAGTAAAAGATTGGACCAAGGAGGCTTTTGTAGTGTTTGTTGGGCTTGTGGGTTTGGGTCCAAACACACACGTGCCCGCCCGACCCGGCTCGAGTTGGGGCTCGGGTTTGGGTAGAGCACCTGCGGTGTGGGCCAAAGGCCCTCTTTTATCTTTTTGGGGCTTGTGTGTGTTATGGGCGCCGTCCACATTCAGTGAATAAATGTGTAAAATATGTAACGGATAGTGAATCATAATATTACGGTTAATGCGGGAATTAAGGGCATTAATTAAGCCCTTAATTACGTTTGACTGGAGCGTTTTTTTATTCTTAAACTGCTCTATTTTCCTGTATAAATAGAGCAGCTATCCTGAGCAGAAGATACACATCTTTCACTACTCCTCTCTCAAAACACTCTCTTCTCTTCTTCTGCTACTGCTACTTCCTGGGTTCGTTTCTGTTTGTTCCAAGGCGCTTGTACACAAGTGGTTGTGTACGGATGTCGCAGTGTTAACCTTGGGGAACTACCAGCGTGAGGCGATTACCACCACGGTCGTGCCGTAATAGTTTTCAAGTCAGTGGCCATCTTACCAGGACACTGCATTTTCTTCCTGTTTCGATAAGTTTCTCTTCTCTGTTTCGTTGTTACGTCATAATTTTACCAACAGTCTATTCTATAAATATAAATATGTTGGGCTATAAATGTGCCTATTCTTTTAGGTAAATTTTTTATAAAATACGAAAGTTCACAATCTAATCTAAATAGGTATGTATAGGAGTGCTCAGTGGGCCGAGTCGGGCCCAAGCTCAGCAGCCCAGCACGATCTAAACTTGAGACCGGACTGCGTCGAGCCAATGTCGGGCCGGCTTCTTCCAGGCCAAGCTCATCCCACTGAGTAGCGCGCCTGGGCGAGGCTGGTCTGATTGGGCCTCCTTTACTTTTTAAGTGCTGATACCGCCCGAGCCAAGGCGATAGAGGCACTAGCCCGACCAAAGGGGAGGAGCAGGCCATCCCGGGCTAAAAAAATCGGCCCACATATGCGGGATGGCCGCACCTTGAACAACTCTAGGTATGTAGTGTAAAAGATTTTTTTATAAGGGCTTTTAGATTACAAATTTTTAACTTTTTATAATTATAATAAGAAGTTGTGGCTAAATAATATAGTATAGAAATTTTTTTAGCACAATAATATCATTAACTTTGTGAAAAAAATCATTTTTGTTAGTACTAACATTTCATGACATTACTTAATTAACTCTGTTGATTAATTTTTTATATCAATTTTTTTCTCAAATAAAAAAATGTATGAGAATCATAAAAAGAATAATATGAATTGTGTATTTAAAATCTTTAAATAAATACACTAAAAAATAAAACTGTACGTATTTACCGTGAATGCATGGGAGCGAAGCTATACCACTTTTGGTCTACTTATTTGTACACCTGGATATCTTATAATTAAATTAGGTCAAATTCATCCGATAAAAATCTATCAAAAAAAAGTATGAGATACATTATTCAGTATTCTGGTCATTACCACTCTTACTTTCACTACTCTTCAAGCTATTGCTATTTACTTTTACTATTTTCCTTGTTATTTTCATTGTTGATTATGTTGTTACTACTATTATTTTCACTACTTCCCCCTACTACTACAACTACTTTGATTACTCATATTACTATTACTATGACAATTGTTACTAACATTGTTGTCAGAATCGCGATTCGATCCAACGATTCTACGATTTTACGATCCGAAAATTCTTGACCGATCCTGGATCCAAAAAACTATTCTAAGTTAACAAAAAACTATTCTAAGTTAATAAAAATTTATTCTAAGTATCAACTTACATATAATTCCTTATCTTTAGGCTTAATCCAAACTTTTGTACCACGGCTGTTGACTTTGGAATGTGTGTCACGAAAGAGTTCCGGGGCCGTGATCATCGTATCCTTGTCCTTCTTCTTCTTC
>VHZZ01002750.1:32600-49647 GCA_009801015.1 Silene noctiflora | reverse complement strand
TGCATGGTGATGACTTTGCGTCCGTCTTAAGGAATAGCTAAGATATTAGTCTCGTTCCTAGGCTAGATTGTAACCCTTGACCTCCGACACCCTTACCTAGCTATCCTATCTAGGGGAACCCGACTACCCTAGCTTTAATTAATTGCTTAATTTCTATCATTTCTTGTCTTGCTTTAGTTTCATCTAGTTATTAGCTTACTATTCCACTTTCTCTTTGTTGACTAGACTATTGATTTGAACAAACCGAGTATACACCACACCATCCTCGTGGATTCGATTCCCTACTTCCCGGTTGTTCGTTTATTTGTTTGATTGGGAGTTGACGATAAATCCCTACATCAGTGTGCAATAGTGTCCACAATGTGATTCAATTAAGCTCATGGTCAAATACAAGTTCGTTCAAGCAATAAAAGTTGATTGAAACTTAAAGATGAGCTCGTGATGAAGAGTTTATGATCAAGACAGAAGTGATGAACCTCTTACTGAAGATCTCCAGGAAGATTAGATAATATAAGCCATCGCCCCTTAACGTTGTTTTTAGAAGTGATTCTAGCAAGTAAGGTTATAGTTGGTTTAGCTATAACATTGCTCACCAGACTTAAGGTTATAAGGGATTCAGCTATAACCTTAGGCTGTAGTATGAAGAACATGACTTTTTATTTAAAATCTATTTCTAATTAAATAAGTTTTTCAAAGATAAATTTTATAATCCTTCAAATGATAAATGATATTTATGGTAGAATGAGATTTAGGCACGATTTGGCTTTATGAATTAAGATTTTCCATTTGGTTGTTATATTCCTTGTAACAACTTATGAGTTGTTACTTGATATGCAATCTAGGGTTTTTTATTACTCATATCTAAACCCTAACTCAAGCCTCTATATTTCAAATATCGAACCTAGGTTTTCGTGTAAGCATGAACGGGCCTATGAGCCATGTTTCTCTCTTGCATTATAAAACCTTATTAAAATCAAAGATAAGGGTAAATCTCAAGATAATATTTGTTGGATATATTCTATCTTCTTATGTATTTATTCTTTCCTATCTTTTAGATATTATAAAGGTAAGTTTTGTTTCTTGGACAAAACTCCACAAGGCCTCTAGGGTTCATGTTCTATGGAAAACCTAGATCTTCCTCTCTACTATAAATACAATAATTCTTCTTCATTTAAAAGGACTTTTCGAACAAAATTCCTTTGCAAACATACTTCAAGTTTTTCGTTTATTTTGCAATTATAATCGTTTTTGAAAAGTCGTTCTACTCTTACTCCAATTACTTTGAAATAACGTTATTGGATAATAGTGCTAAAATTGTTTCTTATTCATTCAATTGTGTGAACATCAAAGAACAATCAAGTACTTTCTTATTAACGTAAGTTAGTAGAGTATTTAACGATGCTCCGGTGAGTTATAACTAAAGTTAGTTATACAAGTGGGTTAGTTATTTTGTAATCCGTTGAAAGGTACTAAAATAATTAATCGAGAATAGTGGACGTAGGTTTCGACTTGTGAAACTTAACCACTTCAAAAATCCCCATGTCTCATGCATCTTTTGTTTACGTTCTTTTTTTTACATTTCACATCATTAATTGTTGATTAAGTTAATCGATAAACTTTAATTATCAATTAATATACCACGCTATATACGGAATTTTAATAGTGAGCATACTTTAAATTATACTCAATTCTCTTCCCCCTCTTGAGTATTTTGGATTGATAGGCTCTCCATCCTCTATTTTAGAGGAAGTAAAATTCAGGGGAAGTTCTACTTTCCACATTTTTTTATCAACCAAACAATACCTCATATGTGCACTTCCTATGAACTGTATTCATGTGATTTTAGGTGGGTAACCAAACAACCTCTTATTATAGAATTGTTCGATTGAATGTTATGACAAACTTATATTTGTGAATCCCCTATCATTTATATAAGATGTTATATATTCAAACTAATACAACATTTATAACTAAATCTTTTTTTTTTTAAGTTATATCATCTATATACGTCTGTGCAACTTTGTACAGATCGTAAGGTAGTTTTAGTACGGTGGAGTAATAATAATGATAAATTAACTTTGATTCATCATTCAAGGAATCAAGTTTTGATGTTTTTCTTTTCATTAGTTTACTAATCCTATTTTTTATAATGTCTTTGTGATGGGTTTTTGAATATTTTATTGCGAAAGTTGATGATCTTTTGATTATATATGTGAACTTGCATAGTGTAATTCTATATTCCATTTGTTTCAATCATTTGTTTGCCTTTTATATTCTTTATAATAAGCATTTTAATCTAACATAAACAAATGATAAAGACGAAAGGAGTATATATTATATTTATTTTTTTATTTATTATTAGTATATATGGAAGAATGCTACGCTATAATTTCGACTAGTGCCCCCAAAATTTTTAAGAACATGGCTTTTTCCTGAATGCATTAATTGGAAATGTTTCAGTTTAAGGTTTTGATTGACATAGTTTTTTCACCTGACATCAAACGTCTAAAATCCCACAAATAGAATTTCATAACATAGTATGGGAAAACATCTGACATCTCCATCATCACACCCTTCAAACCCAAAAAACATTTAAAGGACATACATAATAAAGTGTTTAAAAAGCATTGATTGAAATTCAACCGTCTCCTCAAAATTTTGGTAAGAATAATCTTCCACCATAAATTGTGAAGACACATCCTTTTTATCTAATGATATTTGAGTATGAATACAAACAATTTATAAGTTTGTGGGCTTCGTGGCTTAGTCCATGTCTTGTTTCACATAATTGGGCTGGCCGTTGGCCTGTTTAAATTCTCCATTCAATTCAAGCGTCATTTCATCCACGATTTCCTCATCCTTATTATGTAATACTTCCTCCATTTCACTTTTATTATCCTCTTTTTTATAACATTTATTCCAAATTATTGTTATCTTTCTAAATTTGGTATGCTAAAATAAGTGAACTGTCACTATTACCTCTAATCTTTTAACTATTACTTATTCTAATTTCTATCAAAATGACATTGTGATCATCCTTTCTAACTAAAGAGGTTAAGTAGTCATTTTACCTCCATTTCTTAAATCTTCCCAAAAATGAAAAGTAGGATAATAAAAGTGGAATGAAGGGAGTAAACTTTTATATCAGTAACTCTCCTATAGGCCGTTTTATAGCATAGGATTGACTAATAAGAGAATAAACCAAAGTAAATATTTGATTATATTTATATTTTAATTTTATTTTGATAACCCAATATCTGATAAATACCGACATATTTATATAAGTAAGTTGCCAATATAAAATATTAGGTTATAAAAAAATTTGTACAACTTTATTAATGAATACTTGAACATTTTGGCATTGGATTAGTTCTATGCATAAAATTATCTTAAGCAACAACTTGTGTTGATTTTAAAATAGCAACTTGTGTTCAATGTGGCTCAGGCCTCAGGCCCATTCTCATCATTTCACAGATAAGTTAAGGTCGTCAAATTGGTTATAATAAGCCCAAATTCTCAATACGGACACTATTCGTCACAAATTGAATACGGATAGTACTCTCACATAATATGCAAATGACACTATCATTGATTCTATGGGGTGTTCCATTTCTCCCCCACTTGCCCTCCCACTTGCCTTATTATGAGAAATGCACTATCCGTCTTCAGCTTGTGACAGATAGTGTCCGTCACAAACAAGACGCTTTGTATAATAAGATGTAGGAATAACTTTTGTCCATTTTACTCAACATAATTAGGTTATGTTCTGTTGGATTTAATTTTGACTCATTTTAGTTCAGTTCAGGTTCATTCAGTTTAGTGCAGCTTTTACCAACCGAAAAAAACAAACTTTTATTTCAGCTCAATTCAACTTCATTAAATCCAGTTTAGTTCATTTTCAGCTCTTTAAATTTCTAACTAAAACGAAGTACAACTTAACGAACTTGGGACGCTTTGATTAGCAAAGTCAACGAGACGGATGTCAACCCAGATTGACATTAATTTAAGAAATCATTCTGAAAATAAGGTGAATTTTATATGGTGTACTGTTGACAAAACATCATATATATACTAAAAAAATGTCTTAAGATGGGTTTCATACAATGTCTACAAGTGTAGGACACCTAAGTAAATAATTTGTTTAGTGATCCTTGTACATAAAATACAATAAATTATTATATTGTGAAGTACTCTATATAAGAAATGTAATGGTTTAATTTGAGATTTGCAAAAAAACAATGAACATGCCTTGTGTTGGAAAATGATTTAGTTTCCTACAGATACAAAAATAAAAAAAGTAGATTTTTTTTTTTTTTTTTTTTGGACAAGAGGTGGAACATCTACGAGAGACGTGCCACATTGTGAGCTACAACATTAGAAGAACGTCTAACATAAGAAACTAAAGTAGAGTTGAAGGATCTTATTAGCATAAATTCATTAACTTAAAATTATTTTCACTGAAACAAAAAATTTATAGCAAAAGCATATACAAAATTATTCACAAATACTCTCGACAAAAGAAATAGGGTGATGATCATTCATGAACGAGTTTTACTCTTTCATGGATACAAATGACAATTATGCCCTTTTATTTTAATTCTTTCATTTACTCTTTTGTTTCAATTCAATAATTTCCCTTTTTTTTCACTCTAACTACTATCACCACCACCACCACCCATCAGCCACCATGCACCACCCTCATCGCCGCCTCCCTTGCGCCACCGGCCGGCCTTGACGACTTTCTCAGACCGACCATCAAACGATCTCACGAATTCGCCTTCCACCCCATATATCCCCTTCCCTAACACCATTGGATCACCCCTGCCACCACCGAGTCGGCGTTTCATGAATAACACCACCGGACCACTCCCGACACTGGACTTAGCTTTTCCGGCGATGAGGGTATCTGTTCTGGCTCCCTCACATGAATGCTTGTCAGTTTCTCTAACCCCACGACGACATAGCTCCTGATTTCCATTTAACAAGGTGGCTGATGAGTTATATGGGTGTAACCAATTGTTTTCTTCTCATGATTCAATATATTCTTGTCTCTTTACTTTGATTGCTTAACCATAAAGGTTTGTATGCATGTCGTCCACTTGTACTATTGCGAGTAAACCATTAATAACAAAGGAGTGTAGAAGCTAAGACCAATTGGAAGCCACCTTTGAAGGCTCCTTATTGTAAACCTAATTTCTAAGAGAAATGCGAAAAAAAAAAAAAAAAAAAAAAAAAAACTACGTCGGCCAATACATACCAACACGGTTGCAATACATCCACCACCTTAGTGGTCTTCCCCATCGCAGGCCACTATCTGACGGATTTGATTAATTTTGTGAGGAAGATTTAATTTTGAGAGGAAGAGAATTAGAGACATTTTTTTTTTTAAAGGGAAGGATAAGTTAGGGAAAACAAATGGCAAAAAGTTCGTAAAAGAGTAAAATGCGTTCATGAGCAATTATGAACAAATATAGAAAATATTTTAGAATGACTATTAAATTGTGAAATAAGGGGATACAAAATACAATTTGAGTCATCTCATGAGTCGAGATACATTAAGATTTTGATGTGAAATAATTTGCTATTGTCACCAAGATCCCCTATAATCAATTCAACAACCGTACGCAAGACTTGCAAAGGAACAACAATTACATGGACCATTTTATTAAATTATTTTGACGGCCATAATTTTCTGTATTGATTTCTTGGGTTAGGACCACTAACTGATACGAGTACAAAGTATAAGAATAAGGACACTTTCATACTACTACGTATATGATCAGCTTATATCACGTAAAAGATTCACGTTATTATTAAACATACAAACACACTAAAGTTAGGAACAAATTAGTACTCAATACTAAATTTTCATCCTATAATTTACTTGTAATATTTATCAGTTTTTATTTTAGATCAAGATAAATAAATCAATGTGACGGAAATAGAAACCAGTGAAGTAACAAATTATAGGTTAATTAGGGACAAACGTGACAATCAAAGTTAGGTGGAATGCGCGTTCAAAGTTGGCATGTATCCCCACACCAATAAATTTGGATTAAATTGAGTCAAAGACAAGAATAGAAGAAGCTTTTAATATTCTTAATTTCTCACGTTTTCTGACCAACACACTTTACAAATACCTGTACTAAATTATGGTACACAATTTGCAAGCCATACCTCCATATTTTATCAAGGTCGGTTACCACTTACCTAGAAAGCGGCTAGTCTTGTTTAAGATGAAAATATCCGTTTTAAGTTTAAAACAAATTAAATATTATTTCACGTGAATATGTAGACTAAGTGTTTTATGTTTTTCAATGCATTTTGCTTTTACGCTATTCATTCTATATGAATACACTTAACCCGCTTTAAACTTAAGACGTATAAATTCGTCTTAAACCATAAAAAGCTATTCATGTAAATAGCATATTGTTGTTTCGATTGTTTGATGGGAAGCCACATGCATTTGTCGGATTGGAATCTTAAGGTGGAAGTTTCACCATCATCTCTCCAGTCTCCACCATGCATGCATGCCCACAATAATCATAGTGCTATTATATCATATTATCATATGATATTTTTATAATTTTCTTCTTCGGCGTGTTTACGTAAACGATTGTTTATATCATCTGCTCCATAACCTTTATCGAAAAGTATGGCGCTTATTATTTACAATGTTTTATATATGACATTGTCTCAAATAAACCAATCATCTAATTTGTTAGTATAACCTACTCCGTATTCCAAAGAGAGGAATTGTATTAACAAATTAACCATGGTAAGTAATTAAGGCTTTATTTGCGAAGGGGGGAGGGCACCTTGAAACATTTCTAACAAATTTTCTTAAGATTATGTACATTTTAATTTATATGCTCACTGTACCTCCATTGTTATCCTACTAATATTTTACACTTTTATCAATAGATAAGTGTGTGAGTGTTCAGATTAAGTACCAAAAAATTAAATTATAAAATCATCTTAGGCATTGTTTTTTCGGCTGAAACGAATTGAACTGAATTAAATGGAGTTGGGGTGAACTGAATGCAGCTGGAGTAAAAGTTAATTTTGTGAAGAAATCAGATGAATTGAACAGAACTGAACTAAATAGAGCTGAGCTTAATAGAAATGAGCTAAAATTAAGTCAAAAAGAACGAAAACGAATTAAAAACATATTTCAAACACACATTAATGCTCATTGTTAAATGTTAACCAGGTTTATGAATCGCTTACAACGGTGGTAAGTCATACTTAATTTTTACCATGGAAAAGTATTGTTTTCTACTTAAAGTCATGGCTTCTGCAATTACAACAAGTCTAACCTGTAATCTGAAGTACTCCTATATAAAAAGAAATAACCCGCGGTAAAAATGAAAGTAAATAAGCATTTCATATAAACCTTATATATTCATCTCACACGGCTGAAATGAATTTAACAGGCTAGCTTAATATAATTACATATGCTGAGAAGCATCACAAAAATATCGGTTCTAGTGAAATATCCATAACGCTCTTAACGAAAAAAAACACTAGAAAACTAACGACAATAACCATTTATTAATTATTATGATTATGATTAATTTCTACGATAGTACGAGTACTGTTGTTTTGCACTAGAGTTGTTGCTGCTGGAAAATTGGGAGTGAATTCAATCCCAGCCAGGAATTGCCGTTGACAGGCTTTGGTGCACCTCCGTCAACACCATCTCCACATAGGGGCGCTTTCCCAACAATCCTAAAAATACAGAAACCAAATAGGATAATTAGATTCATGTTTTATGTATTTAGGTATAATTCCACATAAAAACGGGTTCCAGGAAACATTTCAGCTACATAATTAAACGAGACTATTTCAGATTATGTCAACATGAAACCGTCTTTCAAAAACATTATTGTTAATATTGGTCGTGCTTTAAGCTATTAATTAGACTGACACCCTGAGCCACGACCGTGATCAAGTAAGAGCTGCCGACCCCTAAGGCCCTAGGGATGTTAAAATTGAAGTGTTATTGAAGGGGATAGTAGGTCCGTCGCCTCATAATAAAGTATGGGAGTAACTTTTTCAAATATCACCCATAGGCCATAGAGTTTTCGATCTATGCTACGAGTCCTTAACATCAAATTTTGTCTACGTCGCTGCACAGTAGACCCGTGACTAAGATTCAAAGATATTTAGTTGATCTACTATCTTTTGTACTCGATTTTCATATTTTAGGGGACCAAATTCATAACTTCAAATATAGGAAAAAGTTCCACAAATTGAGGATCACACATATTGCTTGATTTTAGCAGTGAACAGTTGTACACGACACATGAAACATGAAGGCTAACAAAACAGTTGCTTACCTATCCTTTCGTTTCTCTAGAAAGCGGTGAAGTGAGGCCTTCCTAGCAATTGGAAGATCTGCACATCAGAGACTAACATGTTTAATTTCAACCTACAAGTATTAGCTTCTTTAAATATGATCTAATCATCATCGGACTTACCAGATGCAACACGCACAGTAGGTCGCGACACAGCAGCAGCCGCGGGGATGACATTGTTACCAAAGCTAGGGGCACCCACAGTCAAGTTTTGGGGTTGGCTCAGGCTGGGGCTGGGGTTTGGGCTCAAGTTTTCATTAATGCTCGGCTTAGGACTAGGAACTGGAACAGAAACAGGAACAGGGCTAGCAGGAGTTTCAACCTTCCTCTTTTTAAGGCTGGATTCGAAACTGCTTGCCAGGTTCATAACCTCAGTCGCCTTGTCGGCAGGCAAGTCATTGAAAACGACCACTTGCCCTCCATAGAATATCGTCATCTGTGCAGCAGCTGGCTCTGGAGTTGCACGCTTGTTCACACTGTACCAAACAAATACGAGTAACACTTAGACCTGGCACGCTTATGTTCAACCAGATTTAAGGTGTAGCCTAGCTTAGCCGATAAACTCATTTATTAGTATCCAAATCCTCGGTTCAAAACCCATCGGTATCAAGGCCAAAACCGGGTTTTTCCACATAATAATGGTTCTACATTCGAACTTTACCCAAAAAAAAAAAAAAAAAAAATGAGCATGAGACCGGATAGGGCCCGTCTTCAATGAGAATTTGTGACAATTCTAAAACACCGATTCTAAAAAAACCCAATAACATGATTGGCAATTTTTACATCATCAAATTTAATCTAATAATGGGTGATATAATTCAAAATATTTTGACCCTACAAAAACGTTTCTAAATTTATATTCCCTTTGTCGAATTATTTGTCTACCTGAAAAGAGATAATCACCCGTAAACAAATGATTGGAGCGGAGCGAGTAGTTAACTATACCAAAAATATATGCATCAAAATCAGACATTAAGATTCTACTCGACTTTATTCCAAACACAAAAGCATCAACCAATAACCCCGAATCATTTATTTACTTTTGTTATTCTTGGTAAAGGAAACATTAATCAAAGCTAAACAAATGATTGAGACGGAAGAAATAATTGGGTATTGGCCAAATGGCAATCTTGGCTTTCCTATATTACAAGCAAAATAACTAAACAGCTAATAATAATCAATAGATTAATACATAATAAATTAAAAATAATAGAACAAACCTTGAGTTAAAGCCAGAAATTTGAGGAAAAAGATCAATGGTACGACCAACAGACCCATCATTAGAATCCTCAGCTTGTTTAACCGGGAACAAATTCATAGTTGATGCACCTATTTTTTATTTATTTTCATAAAAAAGAATTAGTAAGAAAATATTTGAGTTTATAGATCTAAGAATAGTCTAAATTCATATATAAATCGAGTTTTGTATAAGACGGTGTTACAATCATTTTAACATTCGAAATAATATGAACATACCACGAGAGGTGTCAAGGTTGTTGGATAAACCAAGAGCGCGTTTTTCCTTAACATATTGACTTAACAAATTGCAAGTTTGTGAAAAGCTCATTTTTTGTGCTAAAGAGTTAGACATGCTTGATTGATTGGTTTATTTGGTTTGATTGATTATTTAGAGAGGTGTAGTTTGAGTTTGATTTGTGAGCATAGTAGGAATTGAATTGAATTGAATTGAATTGAATTGGAGGGTGGGTGTTGTGTTCTTGAGAGAATGGGAAGGTGGGTTGGTTGCTTTTGTTTTGGTGTAATAATAGTTTAGAATGGCTTATTTAGCACGAGGAATATAAATGGATGAATGTGGTGAGAAGTTGTTTGTGGGAATCACACAAGGTGGGCGTCTTTTATAAATACTCTTCAAATATTTTAAAAAAACAATTAAACAATGAAAGTAAGGTCGTGACTCGTGGTATGACTCATGTAACAAACCCAATCGACATAAACAATCTTACATTAAAGCGTCTTTTTAGTTGAAAAAACTTGAATTGAATTTAGTATAGCTAAGTGAATAGATTTAAGAGTTAATTTGTGGAAAAATGAGTTAAATTGAACTAAATTTAATGAAATTAAATGACTAAATAAAGTTAAACCGAACTGAAATTAGTTGAAATTAAGTCCAAAAAAATAGAGTTTAAGTTATTGAAATACTCCCTCTACACACTTATTAATATATTAGAAAAACATGGTGAAAACAATTGTGCGGAGAGAGTAGCTCATTGTAAAAAGGATTATAATATAAGTTGTGCACCAATATTATACAACTATAACAAATCTAACTAAGTTTATGTATAACTTTTTTCAAGCATTTAAAGTTTTTGGGTTATACTAGTTTTAATCCCGTGCAAAAAAATGCACGGGTTAATTTTTAGACGACTTACGAAATATGTTAGTTAAATTAGACGTAATAATCATAAAAAATAATTGAATGAAATGATGTTAAATAAATGTGAGGTAAGTTTGTGGCGGGGCCCACTCTAGAAAATGAAAAAAAAAAATCTTAAAATGAGAGAACCAATCAAAAGCCTTTAAATGATTTAGCTTTTATAGTAAGGGGATTTAACCTTTCGTTCTTAAAATTAAAATTTACTCCGTAATTGAGTTTATATGTATTTTTTTTAATTTTATTATAATTTTGTTGAGTTAAATATTTACTAGTTTAGATCCCGCGCAATGAGTGCGCGATATTGATAGGGTTTTTATTTTTGTATTACTTAATTATGCTACATTAGCACCTCATTAATTTTTCATATTTCACGTCATTATATTTTGATACGAGGAAAAAAAATAAAACTATAAAATTATTCAAGAAGACTGAGTAAAATTGAACCGTAAAATAATAGTGAAATCTCAGTAGTTGTTCAATAGTTTATAGTTTAATATTATTTATACTTTAATCAAAATGTTATAGTTTAGTTTTAGTGAAAATTATATAATTTGATGAAAAAAATAATTTAAATGAAAAGAATTATATAATGAAATACATTATAATTATTAATTTCCTTATTTAGTGAATACAATTAAATTATCAGTAGCTTCCTTATATAAAAATATGCTTTTTGGAGGGAAAATTTGAGCGTTCATCTATTCTTTTAGTAGATAGGGAATGTAAAGGAGCTCAAAAACTTTACAATAAAACTCGTAAAACTTACATTTAAGCTCAATTATAAAGTTCAAAAACTATACCCTCAACAACTCATCAAGCTCCAAGGTTATTGCTCCCTGAAGGGTCCATGTATGTATGGACTCACCATTTTCTGCAAGCTTTAGTGGCTTTGAAGGAGCTTCATTTATTATAATAAACACTCTCTTAAAAAAAAGTTCAAAAACTATACCTTGGTTGTCATACAACCAATTCATGGACTATACAACCAGTTATACTAGTTATACGATGTAGAATCTGAGCTTTATAATAAAGTATCCGAGATTTATGTTAAAGAATATGAGCTTTATGTTAAAGTATCTGATCTCATCCATTTACACATTAAAAATATGAACTTGACATTAGCTCAGAAAAAATACATATAAGCTTGAATTCTTATACCTTGGTTGTACAATGCTTATATACAACTGAATGTATAATCTTATTTGTTTCATACAAGTTACAACTGATTACAAGATTTACAACTGGTGTTATATTCTACTTATTGATAGTTCGTATTATACTTCTTTTTTAGTTTTTATTCTTTTACTCATGAGTCATGATTGTGGCATAAGATGCCTTTTTGTTTGGTAAAAGTTTATAATACGCGTAATATTATACCGTTAATTGTGGGTTTGTGACCATATTTATAAGTAAACCATTTAATTTAATTCATGATTGTCTTATTATTTATTGTACCCTTTTACTTTATACCTTCTCGTAATAAATTTATATTATGAGGTTGTTTTACATGAGAGTGTGAGACTTACTTTATGCCAATGGCCAATATTAATTCATCATTATTTGTAATATGTTCCCTCTAATCTTTTTTACTAGTAGAATGTTGTAAACGAGTCAAAAATATTGTTGGAGTGTAATCGGTTGATACTTCAATTTGAGTGTTGAAAAGATAAGAATAAAAAAAAAAAAGTAGAAAAGAGGTTTATCGTTTGAATTTTGTGAACTCCACAAACAAGTTAGGGAATTCAAAAAAATATTAAATCGTCCTCGGTATTACTTATATATCCCAAAAAAAAAAAAAATTGATAAATTGGGATTGAGACTTAATATGGAACCAAGCACGCACACATTCTAACATATTACAAACTCATACCAAATTGAACTCATTATGTTTAAATCTATAAGACCGTAACACACCTTTAGTTCATAAACTATGTCACAAATTATAGTACAACTAGTGGTGGTATAGACTCTGAGTTTTAAAATAAAATTTTCGATTTTTGTTTTAATGATTATAAACTTTATTATAAAGTTTATGAACTCATTCGCAAAAACATTTACCTAAAATATTACAATATAACTCAAAAATAATACATATATAAGTTTAGTTAAATTTGAGTTTATTTTGAAATCAAAAATTTAAAATATAACTTTTAAATTGTAAAAACCTCAAATAAATTAGAGACGGCTGTATAATGTTATTCTAGAACTGAAGGTATAATTTCATTTGTGAGACACCTTGATGTTCTTGACCGGTCATTAGTCGAGACTCGAAAGTACCCATTATGGTGCCACCATCTAACTTCATATATATCTACAATAATTTAATTATTTGACAATTATTTTACTAAATTCCGGACTGATTTTAGTACAATAATATTTGCGATAAAAGTCATACCAACAATAGTACAACTTTGGACCACATTTTCCTTTGTATAAGGCGTTCATGGAATCATGGGCATCATTCTACCCTAATGAAAGAATATTTGATTAAAAAAGAGAATTCATATAATTAATTCTACACAACCACTTGGATTATGTACTTGTTAATTTTTAGTATGGAGACGGCAAGTGTTTTGTGATTGACGGAGTACTTCAATGAGTCTCACGATGGTTTACAGGTCAAACATTGACTTTTTGTTTTTTTTAATAAATGGGTCAATAATGGAGTTGTTTCCTTTAATTTAATTTTCAACACATTTGGGACACTAGACAAACCAACAAATTAAATCTATTGGATGAAATGATTAGGATTGTAACCATTACTTTTAACAAAGTTCTTATAAGGATATTAGGTCAATTACCATACGTTTAAAATTATAAAGATATAATATCGTCTTACTCATTTCTGTTAGCTTATTGATTTGAAAATGGGTCCTTAACTTTTAGATTATGTCTCACAAGACAAATAAGGTACTATATTTCACTAAATTAGCATAAAATGCTTGATAACTGTAGTTACACGGGGTAGCAGGTGAAAGAAAGCTATATTTTGACGGTTTTTAATCTATATGTATCAAAGAAAAAATTGTTTTTAATCTATTTTACCAATTATAAACTTTATTTTAAGCTTATTTGTCAAATATGTTAAAGTAGATATACTTTATCGGCTTCTAAATGTGAACTTTTTTTTTTTGTTATAATCGTTATTATCATGACATTATTTGTAATAAAGATGCTTATTAAGTCATGTCAATTGTCAAACAGAAACATACCGAGTACTTCTTCATTATTGAACTAAAGAAAGTTAAATTATTAATCTCATCAATTAAAAACTCGTCATTAACTTATTGTTTCAGGAATGGACCTTGGATATAATGGAATTGTGGCTTGGACTATTTATTTTATAATCACACAATTATTGGTCTTACTATGTGGACATTATAAAAATGTTCACAAGTTCATTGATTAAAGATGACTCAAACAAAAACCCTTATTTATAATTTATAAATCAAATATATTTGTTACAAAAAAAAATACACATTTTTAATCGACCAAAGAAAAATAATATTTTATCTCATCCACACCAAAGGTAACACTTGTTTTGTGGCACTATTCAGGGTCGTAGGAAGTTTTTGATATTATTCTTAATCTATAAGACAAAATATAGTCGTGTGAGATCTTGTTTGATTTATCGTCATGAATGATATAAGAATATCTAATTTTTATAATTTTTAATAACGTGTAACAAAAGATATTCACATTGCAAATGAGCCTCAACAAGTATGATAAAACAAGTGTTACCTTTATGAATGAGAGGAGTAATCCATATAAATGATTCTTTACTAGTCCATTTTTTATAATGGTTTAACTCGACTTCATTTTGGCTTGCTTACATATTATGTTTTCATTATTATGTTTTCTATTTTGTTGTTTATTGTGTTGCATTTAGTTAGTGTTACTCCATTATTTCAATTTTTTTCAACCAAGTTGTAATAACAATTTTGATGTGGAAAAGACTCAAAATTCAATTATACATGTACTACTTTAGGTAATTACAATACATGAATTAAATTAGGTGATATTTGGTCTTTTTAAGAGCTACTTTGTAATCAGTGGAGGAGTCCGGATTTGAAGTCAGTGATGTCAAGAGATAATAGTATAAGATTATAAGGCAAACTCAAAAACATCCGAAATAACTAAAGATTTCAAAATTTTTATGAAGATCCCACACACCGTTTTGCTAAATCCCGCACATTTTTACACCTTATTCCGAATTTATCCCTCTCATTTCTCACACCCACAAAGAGAGACAAATCAAAACCCCAAAAAATAAGAAATCTAAAAGTGCCCCAATGGACCACCATGCTGGGCGCCCCACGAAAACTGTCCGATGACGGAGAAAGGGAAAGGGGACGTCGGTGGCAGAAGGTCGATCGACGGTCGTTCGGTGTTGGCCGACGACACATGGAGGTTAGGGTGGGGGATTGGTGTTCACGGATGGTGTTTATGCTATGTGGCCATGATTTATTAAAAATTTTTGCAGAAAATGCAACACCATTGATGAAGAAAGCAAAGCAACCTATACTCATTGATAACTTGGTTATTTAATTTGCTTTAGCTGGCCATTGATAATTTAAACTGCTCATCATAATTTGGTCATTCAATCTTTTCCGCGACAAAAAATAAAACCCTAATTTGTGATTTTTTTTTTTAAAACACATTAATTCAATCAATAAAAGTCGTGTATTAACAAAATTGTTGATTAAACAACGAAATTACTTACGATAGGTGCAAATTAAGATCCATAATTGTTGAACTATTATCCAGTTGATTAAGTTTTGAGAGGGGAAAAGGGGGAAAACTTTTTTAATTTTTCTAGGATGAAGGGTAGAATTGGAATAAAGTGGTAAAGTGTGCTGGATTTAGTAAAACTGTGTGCGGGATTTAGCAATTACGTAGTTTTATAAAGATTATGCTAACAAATTTGATTATTAAATCAATAATAATGCATACAAAGGCGCATTGTCCTAGTTAAAGCAATTAAGCAAATGCGTGAAAGGAGGCAGTATTGCAAAACTGTGTACGCGGCAAAAGCGGGATAAGAAGGAGTAGTGTTGGTTGGTCGGGTTGGTAATTCAAGCACGTGTTGTTTTTATCTCAAGTATAATTAATTATTCATTAAATATACACAGTACCTGGCAGTGGCAGTTACGTTAGTGGGTCCCACCTACGACTTTCTCTTTATTTTTGTTTATTTATTTATTTATTTATTACGCCACTAGAAATTTCGTGTGGGCCCTGCTCCCCTTTTCCCAACGTTGCCCACTGCTTTTACTCACGGAGTTTCGTCAACTAGTGTTATTGTATTAAACAATTCGCACGCTGTGTGTTTGGCCTATATTTGGCTAAACATACTTCATTTCCAGAGTTAAACGCCAATAAAAACGACCTAAATTATTACTCTATAAATGTTGTGGCCTAAGGTCCTATTCTTTTGGACTGAAACAGATCTGATCTGAACTGATCTGAATTGAAGTGAACTTATAGGATCTGAACTGAACTTATTGGAACTGAACTGAACTGAACTTATAAGATCTGAACTTATAGGATCTGAACTGAACCTATAAGATCTGAACTGAATTTACATGATTCGTTAAATTAATTAATTTAATTTAACTTTATTATTATTATTATTATTATTATTGTTATTGTTATTGTTATTGTTATTGTTACGGAAAATGCACGCGGTGCCCTTGAACTTTGAAGTTTTGCCCGAAATACCCAATTTTTTTTATCCGAAACACTTTAAGGCCACAACTCATGTTTACGAGTTCAGAAAGTGACGATTTTTTTTCACATTGATCGTCTTTCCGAGAATTACAACTTGAAACAAAAATTGTTGAGTTTGGAATCCGTGATCAAGAGATATGGCCACTCAAAGTTTGTTCATTCTAAAAAAAAATTGTCATACAAAAACTAATAGTATTTGGATCCAAATATGATAGTTTTTTTTTTTTTCAAATCGTAGTTCTCGAAAAGATAATTGATTTAAAAAAAATTATTAGTTTCTGAACTCGTAAACACGAGTTATGGGCTCTTGAAGTTTTTCGAATAAAAAAATTGGGTATTTCGGGCAAAACTTCAAAGTTCAGGGGCACCGCGTGCATTTTCCGTTATTGTTATTATTAGAATCGGAGAGGGGAGAATTGCATAAGAGTGGTTGTCGTATTATTGATAGTTCGTTTGAGTTTTCATCGATTACATTGATCCGCATTTATACTACTCAAAACATCTAAACACAATCACAATATCTTCTAACATTAGTAATATAATAACTTATTGAATAATATCG
>VHZZ01002750.1:4855-19811 GCA_009801015.1 Silene noctiflora | reverse complement strand
AGTTCAGAAAACTTATATACGGAGTATTATTTTTACAAATCGATGCAAAAATATTTGACATTAATTATTCAATACATATATAGTTTATGTTTTTTAAAAAAATTACCACTCCTCTCATTATTTTTTATCGTAATGTAATCATAGTATAATGTATGAACAATCCAATTAATATAAAGCGGAAAAATGTTATTATCTTACCTTGCGTTTTAGATTATATTTTCTTATCAATGTTTTTTCTTGGCTGCCCATTAATTTCTTGTAATTTTTTTGTTTAATCTCAATAAAATTTTGCATAATAATAATAATAATAATAACAACAACAACAATAATAGTAATAACAGTAATAACAATAACAATAATAACAAGGTTTCCTTACTTAATAAAAAAACAATAATAACAAGATAATAATAATAATAATAATAATAATAATAATAATAATAATAATAATAATAAAGTTAAATTAATTAAGTTAAATTAAATTAATTAATTTAACGGATCCTGTAAGTTCAGTTCAGATTCTATAAGTTCAGTTCAGATTAGACCTGGCAAATTGGGTCAACGGGTCGGGTTTGGGTCGGGTCAGTTCGGGTCGGATCAGTTCGGGTCTTTCATTGATTTCGGGTTAATTCGGGTCGCCTCGGGTCATTTCGGGTTTCGGGTCTATTTTGGCTTTGTTCGTCGGGTCAGTTTCGGGTATCCGGGTCGAGATATTTTGGGTCGGGTCATTTTCGGGTCAATGAATAAGAGAGAAAAAACTATTTTAAATCTTTTCGGTTCAATTAGAGTTATGTTTTGTCGGGTCATTTTCGGGTTGGGTGGTTTCAGAACCGGGTCATTTTCGGGTCGGGTCAGTTACGGGTCAAGAGCTCGGGTCATGTTCAGGCCGGGTCGGGTCTATTCGGGTTTTCGGGTCACATTCGGGTAATGTAGTTCGGGTCAGTTCGGGTTTCGGGTCAGCCTTTTCGGATCGGATCAATCGGGTCGGATTGCTTTTGTCAAGTCTAGTTCAGATCCTATAAGTTCAGTTAAGTTCAGATCTTATAAGTTCAGTTCAGTTCAGATCCAATAAGTTCAGTTCAGATCCTATAAGTTCAGTTCAGTTCAGATCAGATCCGTTTCAGTCCAAAAGAACAGGGCCTAAGTAGATGAAGATTACATAATTTTTTGGAAAGTTCTTGAGCTCATTTTAATTAAACTGACATACAATCGGGTCAAACAGGTAGGGTTCAGGTCAGTTTAGTTCGGGCCAGGTCATTTTTAAATTGCAAAAATGTCAGATCGGGCAGATGGAGTTCTTTCAGGTTTGGGTCATTTGCAGGTGTATTATTTATCAAGTTATTTATGGATAAAATGGTCAATCTGCAGTCATAAATATTCGGGCCATATTGATCCCTTTCAATTCGAGTTATGGATCATGCTTGGGTAATCAGTTCGAGTGTTGGTCGGGCATGATAGATTTTTTCGGACCAGATTAATTTTGCGAGAGTCTAATTAGATTGCTATTGACTATTGAGTTAGCTTTATAGCTAAGTAGTGAATTTGGTAATTTTGTTAAGAAATTAAACTCATTTATAAAATAACTGAGCTAAGTACGAACAACCCGTCTTGCTTGTGACGGTCACAAGCTTGTGACGTCTCACAAGCCTTTCCCCACTTGCAAGTTTGTCTCACGTCACAAGTTTTGTGACGTGTTCACACACGTCACAAATGAGAATTTGTGAACTACTAAGTGCTCTATATGATCCTATAAACTTACTCTATAAGCCAGACGTATAAAAAAGTTTAGAAAAGAATAGCAATCGTGTTAATATCGATTAAGAGTTGGTAGAGTGTACAAACATCGACCTATAGAGTAACGTTTGTACAAAGTTAAAAGGTAATTCAAAAACAAGCGTCTTGCTTGTGACGGAGACTATTGATATAAGTTGAAAATAGATAATGCCCCTTTCACAATAAAGGTAAGTGAGGGAAAAAATGGAGCAACTTATGAATGGTGCCCTGTGTATATTATGAGAGATACATTATCCATCTTCAGCGTCTTCAATGATAACGTGTGAATGTGTGATTCAAGAATCTCCCGGAAAAAAAACGTTTCGGAATGACAGTTGAATGACCAAATTGAAACGAGTGTGGGACCCGGAAGCAAAACGGCAAATACACGTTGTTCATAGCGAATAAGAAGAGGACACGTAGGCAGTGCATGTGGGGGAATTGTTTCCGCGTGGGAGAATAAATAGGATAAAAATTGAAATAAGGAAGCAGCGCGAAAAAAGTAGGTAGGACTCACATGCACCGCAACCGTATCTATATCAGGACACGTGGATCGATCTCATCTGTTGGTTTGGGCGGGCTGATTAACGTGGTTTAACTACTCTCGTGATTCTTCTTTGTCTTCTCGTGACTCATACTCCGTATTATTATTACAAAACGTCTTGCTTGAGACGGATGTTATCCGTTACAAGCTGAAAACGGATAGTGTCATTCTCATAATAAGGTAAGTGAAAGGATAGGTGGGGGAAAATGAAGCACCCTATGAATAGTCTCACTTGCATATTGTGAGAGAGGGCATTATCCGTTTTCAGCTTGTGACGGATAATGCCCGTCTTCAATGAGAATTTGGGTTATTATTATTACCCTTTCAGTCCCATGGTAAGTTTACGCTTCTTTTCCAAAAACTTTACTGTGACCACTGCTATAGATATTTAAAGTTCCGTTGCTTTTTTTAGGGTTAGAGGGAGTTGAACTGAATCAAAGTGAGATAAAATGAGTTAAATTGGGGTGAGTTGAAGGAAGTTAGATTGAATTCAAGCTAGCTGAAATGAAATGAATAACTCGAGATAACCAGAGCTAAACAAAATTGACCTAAGAAAAGTTAAAATTAAGCCGAAAGGAATAGGGTCTTTTAGTTAGGCTTCTATAAAAACGTTTTAAGTTAATATTGTCTAAAACGAATTTACGTAAAAATAAAAATAAAGCATAACCATATATAGTATACCACTCCGTTTATGACTAAAATAACCAAAAAAATTGAAAAGACGTTAAAAAAAATCCGTTTGCAATTTTTATTTTTTGATAACGAGGAATCCGCCGTCGTTACCTTTGGTGCGTTTCACTGGGGTTCAATTGAAACCCCGTTGGAATATATATGTAATATTTATGTCAAGTAATGCATTAGAAACTAGTTGGTTTGGTCATTGGTGGTAAACAACAATTAATGTCTTTGAAATGTCTTGGGTTTGATTCACTTGAATTACAGTTTTCCCATATTTTTCTTTTTAGGTGTTCGAATAAATTACTCTAGTCATTTTATTTTTCTATCCAATCCCTATAAATTTATAAAACTATTGTTTTTCTTCTTAATTGAGTATAGAAAATATGTGATAATCCAATATTATTGTTGATAATTATTTATTGCCATCTCCATTCGAAAACATTGCTCACATTTTTGTAATTCAAGGGGAATATTTTATCGCTTTTAACAATGTGTTTTCATAATGAACATAATAAAAACTTTGTTCCGAAAGTGCAATAAAAAAATTTCGTGGAAAAAGTACAAGTCAAAACTCAAACCCCCATTATTAACAGCAATTCTCATTTGTGACGGAAGGTATCCGTCACAAGCTTGTGACGGATACCTTTTTGTCTCACAAAATGCCCATGAGAGGAGAGAGGAAAGCAAGTGGGGGGTGCCCCCACCTTGTCCCCCTATTCGTTTTGTGAGTGGCATTATCCGTCACAAGGACCGACCCGTCACAAGGGAGACGCTTTGCATTATTAAAACTCTATAAACGTCACTGCACACGTGAGTGACATGCTCGAAGTCGATAAGACATAAGCTCTACCCTCAACATGATTGCTCTTAGGAAGACTTCAACGTAAGTCCGTTAGGACTTTCACTAGTTTTGCAAATTTTTGTATAAGATGACTTTACACCAAAATTTGGGCACATCTTCATGCTTATTCTTACCCTTCTTAAATCTTATACAGAAGGTATTGTGAATCTTATTATGAAATAGGAGTATATTTTAATTTCTCATCATTCATATTTTCGGGTTTAACGGGTTTAGTTAGTGACTGACTATTAAAATAGAGTAAAAATGGGATAATTTAAAACGGGATAATTTCTCATCATTCATATTTTCGTTATAAAATTTTTATAACGAAGTAGAATTTGTTTTGTTTTTCAGTATTTCGTTCAATTTTTGAGTTTAGTCAGGCTTGAGAATAAAAACGGGATAATTTAAAGAAAAAGGAGGGAATGTTAAATAAGTAGTTGGAGACGTTTTTTATACTTGTTGACTGTTGTTTGAGCCTTAATATCCTTCCAGGCTTCGAGCAATACTCGCTTAAAAAAAAGTTATTATTCGTCTTAAACTTCAGATAAATTGTGTTCGTCTTACACAAGAATTTGTGATATTTCCGAAAATTTTCAAAGATATGTCTCTATCAGTGATTTGAATTTGATTTGTGGATGGTGGACAAGTTGCTGATCCATTTGACAAAAATCTTTTTAATGTATTTTGTTCTTATGCAAACAATATCATTTAGTTTTGAAGCTAGTTTTCTAAATTGGCTTGTTGGAGTTAAATCAAATGTTTTATCAGTGACTGACTATTAAAATACAGTAAGACTGATCAAAAGCTCACTTGTGAAGATAAGAATCAAATTTGATTATCACAATATTAATGTAAAATGAGCTCTATCTCGTAACCCTAAAATTTAATAAAACCGTCTCTTATAAGAATTTGTGAAAAACCTGAACAAAACTTTTCATTAAATTCCTTTCAACAATCCATTGTGTACAGTATCTGTGTCTCTCTATTTACATACCTGTGAAACGGCAAATCCTAAGGGTAATGAAAAGAATGAGATCCTGAAAAAAGCAGATTGGACTTTGTTGAACAAGATCAAGTGCAATCTGACGGATTCTTCAAATGTTATAATCTATATCTGTAATATTCTGTGAATTAGAGGCCCTTACAAGCTTTCCATTTTCGTCGTAAAGATCAAGATTCTCACATGGAGCCGGGAATATGGTCCCAATCACACGGCCCTGTACATAAGCACATTGAAAAATGTGTTTCTTCTTGTATGTAATTCCGACTGACATGTCTCGGAAGGTAATGTTTTTGATCGGAATTTCCTCGCTTCCATGGATTCTTACAGGGACCCGAACTCCTTGGCCATAGACCGATGTAAAGCTTATGTCTTCGATACTTGGACGTGCTTTGGGATTGTATCCTTGGTCAGGGTGTTCATTGTAATCCGTCTTGATGACGATCCCGACCCGAACCTCGTCGAATGTCAGATTTCGATAGGTTACATCTCGTACGTATCCGCCCCTTCCAGGGGCGGTCTTGATGCGGACTGCTCTTCTAGAGCTCCAGACAAGGACATTCTCAATCGTAATATTTGAGACTCCTCCAGACATTTCACTCCCTATTGATACGCCAGCACTGTGTCAAAGTCATTCAAAATCAGCGAGTCTTTTATGATACTGTCTCACATATAACGCTAACACAAAAACTTGCGTATTTCCCTCATTCTATAGTATGGTTAACGCGTTGATTTCACATATAAGACTGTCTCAAACAAGCTTTTGTGATTCAAAATTTCAAATAGACTCTTATTCTTTCGGAATATGTGCTGCTTAAGTTACTATAGCAACATAAACCTAGTGACTAGTGCGGCTCTCGCCTAAGGCAAGGTAAAAGTTTCGCCTTGTCTTGGATGGAAAACACAGAAATGTTCAATTTTCGGAAGATCTATATCTCCTACAAGAGTACTAAATGTCTAAATCTGGCTAGTGCTTTATATGATTATGATGTAGGGTAACTAGAAAGTTTTCAAGTGGCAGTATAAAAAAATGCATCTACACAACAATCTGAGTCACACAACACAGCAAGAGACAGGGAAAGTCAGTCCAATTTAAAGCTTAGCTTTTGGAGAAAGAGGAACGATTCAAATAAGGCTTCGGATAAAAAAAAAATTCAGTGGCCTGATGGGATAGTAAAATTAATGAAACTAATCAATAAACATGGAGCTCATGAATGTCAAAACCCGGTTACTCATGTGAGATTTTCCATGTTACTTCCTTCATCCCAAATTCATTTTCTCCATTTGACTATGGTGGTCATACATGATACAACGTTGATTTTAAGCGATATTTTATCACAACATACAAGAGTTGTAATTTTTAAAATAAAATGAAAATTGAAGTTTTGACAAATGCAATTTTTATCTCTACATATTTACAGAAATTAATGGATAAATTGACATCGGTGGACAACCAAAGTCAAACGGAGATAAAATTTGGGATGAAGGGAGGACATCAATTCCCAATTCATAGTGAAAGTTGACTAGTTGACTCACCTGACCATGGAGCGAACAACAAGATTGCGGATAAGGATGTTTGTAGAAGGGCGACCATACGAAATACCATATTGATCCCAACCACTCTTTATTGCTATCCCGTCATCTCCCACGCTGATGTAACAGTCCTCAATCACCATATCTTCGCAAGAATCTGTTTATGATCAGCAAAGTCAGTAATTCAAAGGTCGAACCAAATTATTTAATGCGATACTACAAGTATTTTACTTAAACTCAAGCGTTGAAGAGTACTTTGCTCAATAAAAAATATAAATAAATCTTACCAGGATCTATACCATCAGTGTTTGGAGCTCCGATCACAGGAGCCAAAATGGTAACATTCCGGATCGTCACATTCTTGCAGTCATAAGGATGTAGTGTCCAAAACGGCGAATTACGTAAAGTAATGTTGGTAATAACAATATCCCTTGACCACATGATCTGCACAAGGGGGCCTCTAGTGTGATTGAGAAGCTTTTGTCTATACTTCTTCCACCATGTTTGTCCTTGTCCGTCTATTGTACCATTGTGCCCTGTGAGCAAAGATATAGTTTAGAAAGATAGTAGTGGTGGTATATTGTGAGCAAAATCATATTCAAATAACAAATTCATCTGGAATTCTGGATGCATATGGTAACAGCAATCCTGAATTGCAAGCAGAGCGTCTCTAGTGACAGGAAAGCAAGAAGATGTAGTTCTTTCTATAGCAATAAAATAATCCACCGAC
This sequence comes from Silene noctiflora, assembly GCA_009801015.1. Taxonomy (NCBI): domain Eukaryota; kingdom Viridiplantae; phylum Streptophyta; class Magnoliopsida; order Caryophyllales; family Caryophyllaceae; genus Silene; species Silene noctiflora. The sequence goes on along the minus strand of VHZZ01002750.1, from coordinate 12,712 downwards.
TTTCAGATTGATTATCAGTGAAGCACTAAACATTTCACGCAGAGACAAATAGACCAGATAAGGCAGTTGACTAACCAAATAAATAGACTGCCACACTTAAATATTCGGTTCCTGGTCATCCAACTTTTCTCAACAGGGCAGTTGTGTACCCAGACAACACAATCAGCCTAAGAGCCAAGGCTAACGGAAAAGATAATCTAGGCATGACCACATTGGTGCGTATGCCCTACCATGACGGGCCGCCAAAGATGTTCAGCGGAATAATTCAGCCAACAATCCCACAATCTCAGGTTTCCCAAGTTTGATTTCCCACAGTTAAGGGATCTTCCATTCAAGCAACCGATACTTTTCTATTCTACCATAAACTATAATAATTTGTGCACATCAAGTGGAAAAAGTAGGCATCTAAGGGGTCTTCACCAATACCAGTTTTGTTCTCTGGCATGCAAGTCATTCGGTAGCTTGGCACTGCTCATTGGTAATCACTCATCAAATCCAATTCATTCTCCATTCCTCGAGACCTTTTTGCCGCGTTCAAACCCTATCCATTTTTATTGCCATCCCGGAACATAGATAATTAGGCATCTTTATTTGATCAAATATGCTTTATAATTTGCACTACATCTAAAGGTGTTCTTCACATTTATTATGTCGGAAAGGGATAAGAATTAATATAATGTGACAACCCGATAGTTTAAACAGAGTCATATGCTACTTCTAAATAACAAACAGAATGAGATAGACACACACTATTTCATCAAGTGTCATTCACATGCAGTGCACAATCAATCCTTTTCTGCACATGCAACTAATACTGGTGAAATCAACTCAGACCAAAATATTTTTGGTACTTGATCACTTCTTCCTTTATATTCAGATTACACCTTAGATAGTGATAATTACTGCAGGCAGGGCTATAGTCTAAAGCCACATGAGCTCCCCTAATATTGGCAAGAGCCACTTTAGAGACACTGGAAATATACGAAAACAAAAGAGAGTAACAAAATTACCAAGATTGTGTATATTGAGCAAAAATAAATATTGCAGAGTATTTATAGTTTCATAATACAACATTACCTCCTAGTCTCCTACCACTGGCGGCAAGCTATTGTATAGTTTCGTATTTTTCATAATAGAGCATCAAATTCCTTATAGTCAGTCATACACTCAAACTCTAGATTAACTTGATTTTTAAAACCGCCTTGTTATTATAGTTGCCTTAAAAGACTCCTGTATCTTGTATATGTAAACCAATGCATAACAAATATTGCACATTATGCAAACTGATAGTGAATTATAAAGTTGTATTAACTATTAAGCATACCAAAATAGAGTTACATAATCAAACATTCAAACATAATATCCCTTGTAATCGTACCTACGCTTAATTTGATAACGAAACCAACCTATCGTAATAAAAACAGATAATAAGAAAAAAAAAAAACCTCATAATATTTACATGTAAATCAGTGCATAGGGCTCTATCTGTGTTCCGGTTAGGTAGTATGCAATCAGCAATTGTACATTTCTTCTGCCATTAGATCTAGGGACTACTACCCTAAAGGCAAACAACTCTTCTGAACATTATAATTTGTGGATCTATAAAACATAAAGATTACTATATCTTTAACCAATTAATATACCACTTGTGAAAAGATTTCATATAGTAAAGGTCAACATTAATTCCTTGATCTCATTATTTCCACTTTGTATAATTTCAGGAATATATAAGACCATTCAATTAATTACACGCGTAATCTTTAAAGCGATCGAAAAACTCTCTTTTATGTTAACCCCAAAAGCGTGTGGCACTATGGCTCTTGGTGTATATTGAATTGAAAGAAAATCTGAAATCTACACAAATAGAGAAACAACTAAACGTCAATAAATTGAAACCCCCATCGAATTTGGAATACCACCCAAATTATCACTTGTCATTATACTATATTTGCTTTTTTCTCCTCTCACCTCAACCATACCTTCTTTTTATTCCCTGTTCCCTCTGCTTACCTCCATGATCACTTTTGTTTCCCGTCTGCTAGCACAACACTAGCTCTTATAGTTGTTATATGCCATTCCTCCATCTCTTTCGGAATATGAAAATAATGGTAAGCACACTACATGCTGATTAACAGCTAGGGATGGCAATGGATAGGATCTGGATAGGATCCAAATCCAGATCCTTATGTCTATAGTGGATCCAGATCCGGTCCATATCCACAGATCTACAGGGTCTGAAATTCTCAGATCCATATCCAGATCCGCAAGATATGGACCGATATGGACTGGATCTGGATCTATCCCGTATGCAGTTTATGGTAAAAAAATCATTTTTGAAATATTAAAATATTATTTTTTGGGTTATACTACAACTTACCATACTATTTTTTTTATATTAGACTACAAATGTTAAAAATAAAGTTGTCAAGATATCGAAATAAAGTTTCATAGAATACAGTAACGATAACAAAGAAATTTCTGCAATTGAAAAATGTTAATGAGAAAGAAATCATAGCTTATTATAGGAAAAAACTTTAAGAAAAGAATATAATTTTACTATTTCTTTAACTCATTTTTTAAATTTTATTTTAAAATAGAATAGAAATGGATCTAGGGTAGGATCTGGATATCGATCATATGGATCCATATCCGGTTCCGTTTTTATGCATATGGAACCGATCCATATCCATATCCACTGGATCCAAAATATTGAGATCCAGATCCGACCCTTAGGATATGGATCCCAGGATTAGGATTAGGACAGGATCCGGGATCCATTGCCATCCCTATTAACAACTGATAATAGAAATTGCAGCTAGATTCCTTGGAGTCGTGTCATGTACGGAAGGAAAAAAATGGATACTTCTGTATAATTCAATGGAGCGTACCAAAAAGAATACTGCTTAAAAAGTAAAAGATCATTACCAGTTATTACAACATCTCTGAGATGCTGACCATGGATTAGACTACCATATCGAGGCCCATTATGCTCTCTTCCATATCCATATGATGGTAGCGGTGGCATGAGAGGCCACTTCTTCTCATCCTGCATTCAGTAACAGTGGTTTTAATGAACTTAATGGCTTAAAGTGCAACAGCCAGAGAACAACAATCAACTAAACCAATAAATATTCTACGAAATCAAGAAAGTAATACTTTTAAGAAAGATACGGAGTATTATATATAGCACCGCTAACAAAAATACAACACAGTATACATATGAAAAAAAAATGAAATAAAAATACCTTCGATATATATTCTGTTTCATGATCCTTCAAATTTGGTGACAATATATCTAAGAGAGTTGCAGAGACAACAAAAAGGGTCTTATAGACAATTGTACGAGTAATTAGCGGGCAAAACATTAGAAAACGTTAATGTAGTTAAATTGTACTCCCTCCATTCAACTCCACACTACCACTATCTATTTTGCACACTATTCACAAGCGAACATTCAAATTCAATTTTCTCTCAATACGTAAATGAAATTATATTCATGTGGGATCTTGTTTGATTCATCTTTACGACTATATTAAAAATATCTATCTTTTATAATTTTTGCAAATACGTAGCTAACGGTATTTACCGCGTAAAACATGCTTTGACAAACGTGAAAAAGCAAAGTGGTAGTATGGAGTTGAATGAAGGGAGTAGTGTGCATTGAATAGTAGAGGGCGTCTCATGCACATGGTATGTCTCAAGCACCCTGATGTAGTTTTGCTAGCGTTTCACTAAGGGATCGCCAGGAAGCACGGACACTTCTACCATCTAGCGTGTCCATGACACCAAAGCAAGCTTGCATGACACTCGGAAATACAATTCGGATACTTAGTAAACCGTGTCTAATTTTTTTATTAATATTTTTAGAGTTTGTATATTCCTTAGACACTCCCACACTTCAACTCAGCATAATATAATTGCCATATGATATAATTTAAATACCTTTGATGCTAAAACTATGATTATCTTTTGCATACATGGCATATTATCTGTATATGTTCGAATATGGCTCATTATTAATCTAACCGTAAGGTTTTAATTACTCCATCTGTCCCGGTCATTTATTGTGCTATTCCATTTTGAGATGTATCAGTCAATTGTTGTCCTTTCTATTTTAGAATTATATTTGATGAGCAATTTGATCATTCACACTCATTTTGGTCCACTTGTCATCTTATAATTGACCTTCTACTCTTTCCTTGGTCTTTGTGCCAAAACCAAAGGACAACAATTGACCGGGACGGAGGGAGTAATTAGCATATACTCTCTCCTTTCAAATGAATTCCAAATGCTTGATTCACATACATTAAACAAACCTAAGGAATTCATTTGAATGGAGGGAGTACTATATAATTTGAATTTTTATCTAAACTTAATATAAAATACTTTTACAAAAATAAAATTGTACTTTTACAACTATACAATATTTTTTATATTCCATTTAAAAAACGTGTCACGTTGGTCCTACATTTCCTGGGATGTCGTGTCCATGTCTATGTCTATGTCTATGTCTGTGTCCGTAACCGTTTTGGTGCTACCTAGGGGGTCGCATCAAGAGGAGAGGATAGTCAGTATGGAGTAAGGGGGGAAGGGGGAGTCTATAGGTGAAGAATGGGATTCAGGAAGGAGGAAGGTGATTGGTGAGGGTTTAAAGGAGATAAGGGAAAAAAAGTTATTCACTCATCCCCTATATGGAAAAAAGGAAATGGGGAAACGAATTAAATAAGAGGAAGCAAAGTAGTAATGAACGTCGACTAATCTCAGCACTACACATGTTAAATTGAAAATTCAATATCCTTGATCAAACACCAGAAACATACATATACTGTTTTGTTGTAGAATCTCTGGCTCTAATATTACATTAGAATAGTACCGAAGTAACACGAAACAAGTATTTTTGCGCATAAACTAGGCTCACTTGAGTCCTGATGGATTACTTCAAACTCAACTACAATCACGAGAGATCTATCGAACTATTTCTTCATGAATATTTCTCTGGTCAAAATTCCAATACTAGTGTACTCCAGTGTTTAGACACATCTACATGCAACTCAACTCCTCTATCTCTACTATTTCGGAGTTTTTGGTGCAAATTTCCTAATCAAAGAATGGTGACGATATTTGTTCCTATTGATTCATTGTAATGGAGCTCTGCCATCAGACATGTAATTTTACTCCTTGATTTCAGTACCACTTATAGCCACCTTCATAGGTGGTTGTTTAATTGGTACTCGTAATAAATAAGAAAGACGCAGAACAACTGAAATCAAGTAGGTGAGCACTTCCGCAGGAATACAAAAGGAAAACTTGATCAAAACTTGTGCACAAAATTTGTCATCCCACTATTTTGTTGACCAGCCATCAGATGGATTGTTTGAAAACAAATTTCTCCTCGCTTTATCTGCTGAGGAACTAAAGGACACACAAATTAAAAGAACAACTCTATTGCTTTCATTTTAAACCCTCTTGTAATGAAATCATCCCGAAAGGTGAACACTTCAAGGAAACTTCACTCGGCCATTTTACGAGTCATAATACAACAGAAGCTTGATTGCATTTATACTAAAAGTTTCAGTAGGTTTAGGAGTTAAGATAGTTAGATACACAACGGGTGGTTAGGGACTTAGGGTAGTCATATACTCAATGGGATGTAGATCTTAAAACAAGACCCTACCAAAGTAAGAGAAGCCATGATTGGTAGCAGGAATTTCATTAACATCCTATTTTGCATCTATGTATCGAAGTAATTTACCGAGCTCTGACTCCCATTGTCAGCAAAGTTGACACTTTTTTCATTCAAACAGCTCCAACTAAGCTTAGTCCTTTACTCTTTTGAGACACTTAATTTAGTCAAAAAATGACTTCAAGTTCTATCTTGCTCATTCAATATAGAGAATCTAACCTACCTTCAATCAAGCACCTCCTCAAACACTTACCGCATTCATTCACCCCACGAAGAAAGAAAGAACAACCCTCAATGCTATCACTATCAAGGATTTACATTAGATGAAGTCTCTTACATGAGATGAATAATCAAGCAAGAGAAATTGGAACATGATTTTCACACCTCTACGTAAAAAATGAGACTGGACAACAAGTGAGACAAGGCCTCAGCAACTGAGATGAGGCAACAAACTTTACCTCTAAAATAGAACATCATTTTATTCAGTGCGTCATATTCATTACACAGAAAAGTCATGTCTTTGTTCAAAAGATAACAATTTTTTTTCTCACAAGCAACTGAAACAAACTCATTATTTATTGCTTAACAATCAAGAATATAAGATCTTCCTAAAAATTTAAACCATACCAAATTCTCCATTTCATGCAAAACCAGTACTTAACAAACCAAAGAACTGAAAAATAAGTGAACATGAATACAAAGTACTCGTACTAAGATAGTACTAATATATTATGCATCATAAACAAAAGCCATTATTGAACATCAAAGGTAGCAATCCACAGAAACAGCCGGGGAAACGAGGGGGGCTAGCAGGGGCAGTCGCTTCCCCGAGAAATCATTGTATCACTAGTTTGACCTGGAAATTCAAATTCTGGTTCCGCCACTAAACACAAAACATTAATTCTACCCTAATCCATGTACACTAAACAAATAATTAATCATTAAATATGACAATGACAATGCAAAATGCAGAATCAACAGTATAAAACTAAGATCACTGAGATTAAAGAGAGAAATAAACAAAACTCACATTAACAGCAAGTATAACAGCACCTTCAGAAAGGAACAAAGTGAGATGACTAGTCAAATTAAAAGGGCAAGTAAGCCAAACCCCAGGAGGTACATTAAGCTGAGCACCACCCTTTTTAGCAAACTTAGCAATAGCAGAAATAGCCCTCTCAAACGACCCAGTATTATCAGTTACGCCATCGCCTACCGCCCCAAAATCCGTAAAATTGAATGCAATTGGCCTTAACTTAGGAATGTACCTCACTGGAACTCTCCTGAAAAGAAGCAAACCATCAAGATTGTCCCTTTGCCACATGAAGACTGATCCAAATCCAAGGATCCATAAAACTATGAAAAGGGTTTTGTGATTTGATAATAATGTGACTGCCCATTTCTTTAATTCAACTCTTTGTTGATTAAACATTGAGAATTTGTCAGAAATTTTGGAAGTTTTTTAGTGGGGTTTTAGTGAAATTGTATAGGGGAGTGAAGAGAGATGAATGTTTTGAGAAGGATCATTGAGGTTAAGGGTGATTTAGGTGAGGAGATGGGGATTGGTAAGGAGGAGGAGAGATGTCAGAATCAAAATCAGGTGGTGATGAATTTGTTGGAGTGATTTGGAAGGGAGGATGGTGGAATTCTATTGTTTGTGTAGTAGTGATTACTGATTACTGATTACTGATACTGATTAGGGAAAAGCTAATTAGATTACTTTGGAGTTGGTTAAGATGTCAATAGCCTCAAGTAGGGGTGTTCATGATTAACCGAACCGCAAAAACCGAACCGAAAAAACCGAAAACAGTCAACTTTTTAGGTTCGATTAACCGAACCGAAAAGTAAAAGCGTTTCGGTTAACCGAACCGATTCAAATCTTAGAAAACCGGTTCGGTTCCGGTTCATATTTTAAAAACCGCGGTTAACCGAAACCGAACCGATTTACAAATACATGCTAAATATCTGGCCCAAAGAAAAAGAAAGCCCAATCAATAAAACTCATACAACTTCATATAAGTGTCACACACTAACCCTAGTCCCCACCAACTCTAATTCTGTAAATCACTACCTCAAAATCTCAAATCTCAGTCTCTTGCTTCTCTTACTATCCCTCACTTCATTATTGCTTCTAATTTCATCATCATCATAATTCATAATATCTCAAATCATCC
>VHZZ01002745.1:73490-87832 GCA_009801015.1 Silene noctiflora | reverse complement strand
CTTATTTACCTTAATTTCGGTGTATTGTGGCTGAGAGAACCTTGAGTTACTCCCCACTAACTGTGGCATTCATGTTTACATGAATGACAGGTACAGGTTGGTGATCGATGGGGTGATGCCTTGTGAGCTAGCGAGCATTGACCCTGGACTTTACTTTGTATTCGTTGCTAGACTCACCTATTTATCGTACATTTGTTATTCGTGGGATATCTTTTCCCCAAACATTTATCACTTGGGTTTGTATAACCTAACTTGTGATCGTACTTGTTTTATGTTAGTGGTAATTCGCGTTTTAGACTTTAAAAGTTTTTAAAATTCCGTATTTCCGCTACAATTTACTAGTTTTAGTTGCCTTTTCATCGCGGGGTGCCACATGATGACCAAGCGAAACTTTAAAAATGTTAACCGAAGAGTAGTAGCGGGCCGACAAAACCCATGTCATACGTGATTGAGGCCCCTCATGTAGCCGCCACAACTTCTTTGTAAGCATAGCCAAGTTGAAAGACTCGAAATGACGATAGCCCAAACCCCCTTCGTGTTTAGAATGACACATCTTCTCCCATGATATCCAATAAATTTGTCGTTTCTCCTCGCTATGGCCCTACCAAATTCGGGCCAAATCACCTTCATTTTTAGAACATAAGTTATTCGGAAATTTAAATAATCCTATATGGTAAGTAGGAATCAATAAAGCGATTTCTTTCCACCCCTTTAGTTTTTTCCAAATTCTCTCCTTGAGGGAGTTAAAAGCCCTCGTCTTATTTCGCTCCACAACAGCCGGGATACCAAGATACCTACCTGGAACAGGAACGACAGTGGCATCCAAAATCTCAAGAACCGCAGTCTTAAGCAGCATCATCGATACTCGGGCTGAAGAAAAGCACAGATTTTTGGAGGTTTAAACACTGCCCCGATGCTACTTGGTTCAAATCAAGAACTCCTTTAATAGTCTATGCATTCTTCTTATCAGCGCGACATAAAATAAGCGAGTTATCAACAAAAAAAAAAAGATGCGATGTACTAGGACCCCTCGGCAAACACGGACACCAAAAGAGAGACTTCCGCACATTAGCCTTTGAAATGAGTCTAGAGAAAACATTAACACAAAGGATAAAGAGGTAGGGTGAGTACGGGTCACCCTGGCTCAAACCTCGTCTAGGACGGATGTAGTCAGATGGGATACCGTTGATCAAAATAGCCGACCTGACCGTCCTTACAACTCATCGTCATCTCCACCCATTTTGTTGCAAACCCCATCCTTACCAAAACTTGCTCCAAGAAGCTTCACTCTACTCGATCGTACGCCTTACTTATATCAAGCTTCAAAGACATAAACCCATTGTTCCCTTGATTGTGTGACTTAATAAAGTGAAAACTTTCAAAAGCCAAAATTGCATTGTCCTCAATGAGTCGTCCAGAAAACCTTTTATTCCGCCCACAAGGACTTTAGAGATTAACTTATAAATAACATTGCAAAGGGAGATAGGGCAAAAATTAGTTAATTCTCTAGCATGCTTGATTTTCGGAATAAGCACTATAGGCGTATGATTTACAATGGACATGTCCTCCCTGCCCTCAAGACAACTAATAACATAATATGCCACATCATTTCCGATAATATGCCAAAATTTCTGATAGAAATGAGCATATAGACCATCTGGGCCTGGAGCTTTACTTGGTTTCATCTAAAACAAATCCAGTCGCACCTCCTCCCCGGTAAACGGTTTGGTAAGCTTAGCGTTCATCTCTTCCATAACACAAGACTGAACGCAAACCAAAGCCTCCTCAAATCTACTTGGCGCGTCAGAAGAAAACAAGGTGTTAAAAAAATTCATAGCGAGCTCCCTCATTTTCACTTCATCCACAACCCAATTTCACGCAATATCTTGCAGCCTAGTAATTCTGTTCCTCCGTTTTCTATTAGATGCGTGGATATGGAAAAACCACGTTTTTCTATCTACTCCGCCATTAATAACGCTTCTAATTTCGAGCAAATAGCCCTCCGTTCAGACACTGCTTCAGGGTCATTAGGGCAGGTGTCACGGAAATTCATACGCTTCCTAGTCTCTTCAATTTGCCGTCGTAAATCATCAAAATGTATCCTGCTCCAATCTCTAAGATTGTTTCAATAGATTCTTAACATACGTAGGGAAGCCATCCCATGATTTGATACACCTACCCACATTTGCCCAAGCATCACGCACAATCGCTTCACATCCCTCGCTGGTGGCCCACATATCCTCAAACCAAAAATGTAACACCCCTCATACCCCAAGGCACCTTACCAAGGGCTACCTCAAGATATGTAAGTGCTACCATCTCGGTTACTCGAGGTAGTGTACATCACAGAAATCATAATGAAACATAATTAACGATTAACTTATTAAAAATGGTTACAACTCCAAAATGTAAAATACAAAAGGCAAAACCCAGAACTGCGATATAAAGTAAGACAATGTCATGCGGAAGCTAAACTACAAAAGAAACTGGTGATGACTCCACCTTGCCAACCCCGCAGCAACATCAACAACAATATCCATCATCACCTACTAATCCAACTGTTCACCATCCCCGAATGGATCACCGCAGTTTTGAAAACATAAAGGGGTCAGTCAACTATACAATAATATGATATACAGTGAAACATAAGCATCCACAGTAAGTTTAACCAAACATCCCCTTCTCCATAGTAACCAGTAACCGACTACACCCCAGGTGGTGTAGCCCTGCCAGATTATCCATCGCAACAGGTAACCCTCACCGCCAGTGGGGACCGCAGCCTTACCACCTAAGCCCCACTCAACGCATGAGTGAACCCAAGTCCATTAATGTGCATATCCCTCTTGCGTCAAGAAACACAAGAGGCGAATAATGGGGGTGAGACCATCTCTCTCAATGGCTCACAATACCAACACCAACATCCATAACAATACAATTAACATCAATAAACTCAACCATAAGTTTCACAAAGAATCATTACATTATACCACATATGTTCCACAATCAACTGATTAGGGAAACCCTACCTTTTCGCAATCCATTATACTGCAGCCAATCATAAGAACGCACAACGAATAAGACATCGTCACCTACACACGATAACCAATAATCAACAACACCTACGAATACCAACACTCTAAACCCCCAAATTAGGGTTTCACCAACATTATCAAAATCATAACAGACTAGGTCAAACAACTTACCTAGATGATTACAAAAGCAAAGGTGTAAAAATCCCCAGCAATGATGAACTTTACGCCTTGGAATGAGAGAAATAGAAGAGAGTAGTTCTACGTTGCTTTGTTTGTGAAAAAGGTGATTAAAAAATGTTTTAAAGTTAAAAAGACGATTAACACCGCTTCCCGTTCTATTTATATCAAACCGCGGAAAAACCCGTAATGAACCGGACACTCGGTCGAGTATGAGAAACTAGATCAAGTAGGACACACTTGACCGAGTGTAGGACACTCGATCGAGTAAGCCATAATTGACCGAGTGCTAACTCACTCGCCCGAGTTCACAACAAACAGAACTCTGACAGACTACTTACGACAGCGACTCGGTCAAGTACCCTATACTCGGCCGAGTAACCTAAGACCATAAATCTGATGTATTACAGTCTTCCCTCCTTAAAAATGAAATTCGTCCTCGAAGTTCACACTCATACCTATACAACATGCACACACACCACTTGTAACACCCACGAAATTCCGGTTTTAAAATTTATAATTTAATTAACTATTTTATAATTTTATTTACGTTTTAAAGCCATTTTTATAAAATTGTTGCTTTAATTGTATAATAATAGTAATGTTAATAATAATAACCGTCTTAGGTGTGTAGTAGGCTTTGAGACATGTTTTTAGTGAAATCCGACTCAATTTGAGTTGTTGGACTTTGCATGACTAATGGGCCTTTTCTCCTTCTCTTTTCCCTTCACAAAAATCATAACATAAATGTTAACATCTCCTTCTCCCTAAAAAATTTCAGCATTCTCTCCTCCAACCCCAACCACAATTGTTACATATCTCCTTACAACCTTCAAAAGACCATATCTCCTTCATTTCTCCACCAAATCACTTCATTCTTGCGTCATTCTTCTCCTTGTCTCGCCCTCCTCCTTTCTAGGTAATAAAGACATAATCTTTCTTTATATTTCTACAAGCTCATCTTTCTAGGGTTAGATTATTTTGCTTATTTCTTTGAGTTTTTGTTAAGGATCAAGCTTGGAGGTCCTTGACATGGCTATGTGACGATTTGAAGTGCAAAAAGGTAACGGTGATAGGTTAATAAACATTACTACAATTTATGTGCTTTATATGTGAAAGATTTAGCCTTTAATTATTTTAAGTTGGTAACTTTACATGCTTGACATATTTCTTGATAAGTTTGTTAGTAATTGTGGTTGTCTTGAGATTATTGATTAATTTTAGACATGTTCATTCATATGTTATCTTGTGGTTGTGTTGGATTATTTTCATGAGAGGATTATTGGGTGGAATATTGTATTTATGTCATGTTCTATGTTTATTCATATCCTGAGATGGTTGGATGGTTTTGTTGTTGGAAATAATTAGGTAAAGATGGTTACTTTAAAGTGTAAACAATTTATTTTACGTCTTAAAAGTGCTCCCTTTTTCATGTATTATCGATATGGTGAGACCCTTGGTGGAAATATTGAAAGTTGGAACGATTTGGGTAATTTGGTTAGTTCGTGTTTGTTTATAACGATTTCCGTCTCAAACATTTTAAATCCTTGTTAAATTACATGTTTATAAATTAATTTGGGTGAAATTATGTTAAAAAGATTTTAAATTATTTTGGGTGGAACATTATAATTTTGGACCGTCTCATTTTATTGTAAAATACGTGGAACGGATTTAAGACGAACATTTTGAAACCGTCCCATGTTTCCCTCCTTCTCCTTCCCGTGCTCCTTCTTCTTCCCCTTCGTCCTCTGTTTTCCCAGGTGTCCCGCCGGCACCATGCCCCTTCCAGGCCGGGACAGAGCCCAATCCCAACTCTCTTCCTTCCCCCTGCGTGCATCCCGCCGACATCACTGCCCTCCCAGGTCGGGACTGAGTCCAAAGCTCCCTTTGTGTGTGTGCTATGTTCTCCTCCCCAACCGGCATAGCCATCCCCCCAGCCTTCGGCACTCGTACCGGCCGACATGGCTGCTCCCTGACCGATATGAGGTCCAGGGCAGCCATCCCCTTGCGTAGTGCCTCGTCCCACACCCTCCTCCCTGCGGTATGCCAGACCCCAGCATCGCGTACCGACCGGAACACTCCTCCTCCCACCGGTATGGCTGTGTTGCCTGCCATGCTCCGTCCACCCCTCTTCCACCGTACCGGCCGGGACCAGCCCTGTCCCACCGGTATGGCTGGTCGTTTCAGGGCCTTGTGTCGGGTGTTTGTTTGTGACTCGTGCCTTGTTTGGGTACGAGTCGGGATTGAATTATTTATGTTTTGCCTCATGTTATATATTACGTAGTTCATTCGTTATTAATTGTTTACGTCGTATTCAAGAAATTTGCAATTTAATTATGAATCATTTATTTATGTTTCACATTACATAATTCAATTGTTATCATTTGTTTACATTGTATGCTTATGTCTTATAATTAGTTTTATGAAATCATTTATTCTTATATTCTCGTATCATGAGCCTGAATTATAAAATGTAACGTAATTTGATCATTCCTTTGTATGATTCTCGTGGGACATATGATTAAATTGTGAGATGCTCATTTACTTTCCTTAAGTTACTTTTCCGTCTGAATGTCATTTGTGCTACCTTGGTTGCTTGACTTAGTTACGCCTTACTTGCGCCGTTCTGCCAAGTATTGGTTAAATCTCGATCTTTCCGCCTCTTTCGTGCCATTCTGCCGAATTTTGGGTACTTGACTTCCGGTCTATCGATCGAGTCTTGGATGCGAAACGTTTATCGCATGTCAAATCGAGAAATGTGGTATCCCAAGAGTCTGGCCTTATTTAGACTAGGATCGGATATTTATTATCGTCGTCCTAACGGGAGGAAATGAGTCTAGTTTAGTAAAGGTTGTGTATTCCTTGTGTTTTGCATATGTCATTTATTACGTGATTATATACTTGTGATTATTGCCATGTTCGGTTGTTAATTATCAATGCTACTACTATATTTGTTAGCCCGTACTCGTCATGTATGTTAATGCTTTTATTTGAGTATGTTCTTTCATCCTCTATTCATTATGATTGGTTTACGTTCTTAGTTATATGCTTTTTGATGTAATGTGGCTGGGAGAACCTTGAATTACTCTCCACTGACTGTGGCGTTCATGTTTACATGAATGACAAGTGTCGGTGAAGCTTTTGTGGGGTTGAAGACTTGTGAGATAGCGAGTATTTACCTTGGACCGTAGTTATCTCACGCTAGACTTGCTTACCCTTGACTTGTTTATTCGCGGGATATCATTTCCCCAAACTTCTTTAGTGATACTACGCTTTGAACCTTAAAAAGTTTTAAAAATCCCGTATCTTCCGCTGCAAGTTCTTAAGTTATGTTTGTGCTACATAGCGGGGTGTCACACCACTCCAGTATCCAACACCACTCAACTCTCATCCTCCATCCTTGACACTCACTCACCCAACAACGTCTACCTCAACAACGCAGCTCTCTGCATAGCATCAACCATAGAAATGCTTTATCTAATTCCACGAATACAACCCCTCAAGCGAGAACGACTACCAAAATGAAATGTTACATTCTACCATCCTTAAAATGAACTTCGTCCTCGAAGTTTGCTCACACCTACTAGTTAATTTATGTCCATTCATTTCAAAAACACAACGTCACGACCACCACCATTACTTTTAACGATATCAAACCACCAGTCCATCCTTAGTTCAACACCAAGACCCAAAACTTCCAAATATACCGCAACATGTAGAACCATCAAACTCTTTTTGTCCCATCCTACTCCTCTTAAGATAAATATTACGTCCTCGTAACTCAACTAATACCAGGTCCTCATTGATTCTCCCTATTATCACCCTCTCATGTCACAGATAACCGACTATAACCTCAACACCGACCACCATTCCCAAATCCAATGCTCTCTCTCTCTAACAGCTCTCATACTCGTAAACATTTTGCACCCCAGCTAACCTTTACCACAAAATCCTCAACATAACCACTACTTCAACTCTTCATCATTACCGCACAACCACATTCTTCTCAATAAACGCATTTATCCCCACAATCATAACTCACATACCACAATTGTTACACACAAACTAGATCCTTAAATCTCCCTTTTTTACTGTCGCCAAACTCATACAAAATATAACATGAGACTAACTACCAACTCTCCATACTTAATTCCCCGATAAAGATTATGAACCACCCGCAGCTTTCAGCTCAGTACACATATGCTCAACCAATTACTTGCCACAACTATGTCAATAAATGGCTCATCTAACATTGTATGAACTGAGCCACTTGCTTGGATGTTAGATTAGTATACGAGGCTGCCTCTACCCATTTGGTGAAGTAGTAAATTGCTACTAGAATGAAACAATGTCCTCTTGTTCCTGCTGGAGTAATTTTCCCTATGATGTCTATTCCCCAAGTTGAGAATGGCCAAGTTGACGTCATTATGTATAGCAAGGAGGGTGGAATGTGTTACTGTAATTCACCGTGTTTTATGACCTTTGAGTACTCTTTCAATTATAGGGTACTTTATCGAGTAAGTTAGAATTAGAGTCTAGAAGTGTTCTGCTCGTTAGTTACTCGACCGAGTTGGGTCAACTCGATCGAGCAGGGGTTACTCGATCGAGTACGTTAGTTGCTCGATCGAGTAGCTGCGAGTTACAGGTTTTACCCGGTTTGATTTTAAAGTAAAAGGGAGAGGTTATTTTAATAATAACAACGCATCTTTTCATCAGTTTTACTTTTACTCTTTACAACTTTTCACAAAACTTAAACAATGTAGATCTACTTCTTCTTTTACTCTCAAATCAAGGGCTAGTGTTCTTATCTTTTGGGGCTTTTAATACCACTGCGTTCGTCGTGTCGAGGGTAAGATTCTTGTACCAGTTTTATGTTATTTATGTAATCTTGTTTAAACCATAATTTGGTAAAATGGGGGTGTTACAAAGTGGTATCAGAGCAACAATTTTGGAACCTGTAACTAAAGAATCTAAAGAAAGTAGGGATTCAGATTAAAATGAACCCAGGTGGGAGTTGTTAGGAGCTAATGCAAAGGCTTGGGAGACGTCCTAAAGTCGCGAATTGGCCCTTCCAACTTTGAACCGGTCACAATGGGGTGTCATGGGATCGCTATCTATTTCCTTGTTCTTGTTTCTAATGCATGTATATGGTATGAATATGTGAATTAAGTGGTATGTGAAAGGAGGTGGAGGTATGAAAGAGATGACATATTTACGTGATAAATGGTTTAAATTGTTGGTGTATCTTAGTAACATGTGAATAGGGGAATAATGTCGTTTATTATTTTGATGTTATTTCATGAAGTTATGATTCAAACGTATGCGGGTAGTGTAAAGTGTTATCATGACTCGATCGAGTAGGGGGAACTCGATCGAGTACGGCTGACTCGACCCAGTAGGAGTAACTCGATCGAGTAGATATTTTGTGATTTTGGAGCAGAGACCCTATTTCATAGTTACTAGGTCGAGTAAGTGGGGGCTCGAATGAGTAGGAGCTACCAGATCGAGTAGGTGTTTAACTCGACCGAGTAAGTTTAATGTCACAGTCTGTTTGGCTTCTGGAAGTTTAGTTACTCGATCGAGTGGGTGGTGACTCGATCGAGAATGGTCTACTCGACCGAGTATGGGTGAAGTGCTCGAACGAGTTCGTATTTGTACGGATTGTAAATGATTTGAACCGTAGGCTATGTGCTTACGTTTATTTCCTTTCTAAAGCTCAAAGAAATTCCGCCAAAGAGATCAGCCGTGTATGTTAAGGCTCATTAGATGAGCATTGAGGATATTGTCAAGATGATCGAGCATCAAGATGCACTCATCGAGACCCTTAAGAGGTTTGGGAAAGATAAGGAGACGGGGGTAGACTTTGCTAAAATGACTACTACCATGGCTCGCTTCAACTCCACAAGCTACTTAGGCACGGATGAGCCAATCTTGCTCAATAACTGGCATCAGGAGATGGAGAATATCCTCGGGGTGGTGCATTGTCCAGAGGAGTTCAATATGGAACAGGCTGCATTCTAACTAAGGGACTCGGCTGGGGAATGGTGGGATAAGGTAAAGGAGGGTGCGCTAGAGAGTTACCTGAAGCAAGGTGAGACCGCAATCCCGTGGTCTGAATTTAAGAGGACTATGAGGAATGAGTTTGTTCCGGAGCATATTCGTAGTAAGCTGAGGGATGATTTCGATTCTTTTGTGATTAATGAGGGTATGTCGGTGACCGAATACTATCATAAGTTCAATGAGAAGTCTAGGTATGTTGAGGATATGAGGTGGCGCCGATCAACTTGGCAATGTGGTTTGAGAAGGGGATGACTTATAAGATCATGGAGAAGCTGCCGACGGGGATATTTCGGATGTGAAGGAGGTTGATGAGAGAGCTGAGAGATTGGTCGAGCTGGCCAAGGAAACTAGGGAGAAGGGCTCGGAAAAGAGAAACGCTGGGAGTGAGGGTGGTGGCCATGCTAGCTACAAGCGGGGCAACCAAAATCAGCCTAAGGCTTATTCATCAGGGTCGGGGTTCAGTTGAGGTCGTGGTGGCCGCAACAGTGGTGCTAACTGGAGTATCTCATGCTTCAGCTGTGGTGGTGCTGGCCACAAGAGACATGAGTGTAATAGTGCACCTGGAAGAGGCTTTTAGAGGTAGTCTCAGGGGAGTTTTTCTCAGGCTCAGAGTTATGCAAGAAACCGGCCAATTGGGTCGTGGAGCAACCAGGGTGGTCAGAGTCATAATGGCGGTTATAACCGCAATGGTGAAAGTTCAAATTAGCGTATGATGGGTAATGTCAATCAGGCATCAGCTGCTAAGTCTACCGTGTCAGCTAGTACGGTTCAGGGAGGCGTCCAAAAGAACAGCGGTAAACTTTTCATGATGGACAAGCAAGCTTCCGCGGAGGATGCGCAAGTAGTCACCGGTACGTTTCTTGTTAATAATGTTTCTACTTTCGTTTTGTTTGATTCAAGGGTGTCGCATTCCTTTGTATCGTAAAGTCATGCTATATCTTTGGGTTTTGGGGAGTTTGTGTTTGTAAAGGATGATATTTTCATACCGTTTGGGGAGTCAGTGTCTTGTGGGAAGCTTGTTAAGGGAGTGTCTATGGTTATCGAACAAGTTGATCTTCCTGTCGATTTGTTTGAATTTCCATTGGATGGTTTTGAGGTGATAGTCGGGATGAATTGGTTGGGAAAGTACAAAGCTAGAATAGACTATCATCAAAAGAAGGTATTTTTGAGGGAGGCCTAAGGGCGTGAGGATGTCTTATTGTGGTTTTGTGGTCAAACCCAAACTTAAGTTGATTGCAGCTACAACCTTGAAGTCTTATCTGTGGAAGTGATGTCCATTGATTCTATGCCATGTGTGGGATTACCGAACCGAGGAGCTGAGAGCATCAGATATACCACTTGTGGAGGAGTTTGAGGATGTCTTTCCATAGGAGATACCGGGGTTGTCGCCGAAGAGGGACATTGATTTTAGTGTGGAGTTGAAATCGGGAACGGGACTTATATCAAAGGCTCCGTACCGGATGGCACCAAAGGAGTTAGAGGATTTGAAAAAGCAGTTGGATGATCTGTCAGAGAAAGGATACATTCAACCTAGAGTATCGCCTTGGGGTTCACCAGTGCTGTTTGTAGAAACGAAATATGGGAGTTTGAGGCTGTGTATAGATTATAAGGAGCTGAACCATGTCACGGTGAAGAATAAGTATCCGTTGCCAAGGATAGATGATCTTTTTGACCAGTTGAGTGGAACAGGTGTCTTTTCTAAGATAGATCTCAGGTCGGGATACCATTAGTTGAGGATTCTGGAGGAATATATACCAAAGACAACTTTTAGATCAAGGTATGGTTACTATGAGTTCGTGGTGATGCCGTTTGGGTTGACTAATGCACCAGCGGTGTTTATGGATCTTATGAACCGGGTTTTCAGTCAGTACTTGGATCAGTTTGTGGTGGTGTTTATAGATAATATCTTAGTCTATTCCAAGACTAAGGAGGAGCAGGCTGAGCATCTACGATTAGTGTTGCAAAATCTTGCGCGATAACCAGTTGTATGCTAAGTTATCCAAGTGCGAGTTTTGGTTGGAGAAAGTGGCTTTTCTGGGGCATTTGATATCTAAGGAGGGGGTGTCTGTGGATCCTAACAAGATATCGGTGGTGTCTAACTGGGAGGCACCGAAGATTGTAGCAGAAGTTCGGAGTTTCTTGGGCTTGGCTGGATACTATAGGAGGTTTTTTAAGGATTTTTCTGAGATTTCTAGACCTATGACGACGTTGATGAGGAAGGAGAACAAGTTTCGATGGGATGAGAGTTGTGAGACGGCGTTCCAAACATTAAAAGAGCATTTGACTACAGGTGCAATCTAAGCCTTACCTCAGGGGACTGAGAATTTTGAGGTGCTTACCGATGCTTCGAAGAATGGTTTGGGATGTGTGTTGATGCAGAATGGGAAGGTGGTTGCCTATGATTTTAGGAAATTGAAGTCTTATGAGGAGAATTATCCGACTCATAATCTGAAGTTAGGTGCATTTGTATAAAGATTTGGAAACACTATCTGTATGAGGCGACCTTTAAGGTGTTTTCGGATCATAAGAGTTTGAAATACATCTTCACTCTGAGGGAGCTGAATATGAGACAGCGGAGATTGATAAAGCTAATTGGGGATTATGACATGTATATTATATACCATGAAGGGAAGGCGAATGTGGTGGCAGATGCATTGAGTATGAAGAGTGTGCATTCTCTATGCACAACTATGTCCTTGATGAGATTGAGAGATGAGGTGATTCAGATAGGGAGCAGGGTATAGTGTCTCGGTTCTCTATTCATTCTAATGGGAGTGTTCGGTTCGATGGGAAGTGGTGTGTTCCTAAGGATGATGAGTTAAAGAAGTTGATTATGACGGAGGCTCATTGTACTCCATATTAAGTACATCCGGGTGGTGATAAGCTATATAAAGATTTGAAGAAGACCTTTTGGTGGCCTGGATAAAGAGGGAGACAGCAGAGTTCGTGGCTTAATGTTTGACTTTCCAGCGAGTGAAGGGGGAGCAGTGCAGACCACAGGGTAAGATTTAGTCTCTTGAGGTACCGGAATGGAAGTGGGAATCTATCTCTATAGATTTCATTGTAGGCTTGCCGAGGACTCAGCAGGGTAATAATATGATTTAGGTGATCGTGGATCGGTTGACTAAGTCAACTCACTTTATTCCAATGAAACATACGTGGAGTAAGGTACAGTTGGAAAATGGTTACAGGAAGAATGTGGTGAGATTGCATGGGGTACCAAAGGATATTCTGTCGGATCAGGATGCGAGATTTATTTCTCGATTTTAGCAGGAGTTACAGGAATTGATGGGTACTACACTGAAAATGAGTACAGCCTTTCATCCCGCGAGAGATGGACAGACAGAGAAGACGGTCAAGACTTTGGAGGATATGTTAAGGGCATGTGTGATGGAGTTTGGTGGTAGTTGGGAAGATAGGTTGGATTTGATCGATTTTTCTTACAACAACAGCTATCATACGAGTATTGGGATGACACCTTTTGAGGCGTTTTATAGGAGGAGGTGTAGAAGCCCAATTTGTTGGGATGACAGCTCTGAGGCAGTGGTTTTAGGACCACAGATGGTTCAGGATATGGTTGAGAAAGCGAGGCTAATCCGGCAAAAAAATGAAAGCGGCTCAAGATCGACAAAAGAGTTATACAGACTTGCATCGTCGGGACATTGAGTTCCAAGTTGGGGATAAGGTGTTGCTGAAGGTGTCACCCATGCGTGGAGTGATGATATTTGGTAAGAGGGGTAAGCTAAGTCATAAGTTCATTAGCCCTTATGAGATTCTGGATCGTGTTGGTGAGGTTGCGTACCGCTTAGCCTTACCGTCGGCTTTAGACCGGGTACATAATGTCTTCTATGTGTCTCAACTGCAGAAGTATGTGAGTGATCCTTCTCATGTGCTAGAGGTTGAGAACATCGATTTGGATGAGTCTTTAACCTATGTGGAGATGCCTAAGGAAGTCTTGGATCGCAATGTTCGCAAGACTAGGAATGGAGAGACGGTGTTGCTTAAGGTGTTGTGGTCTAACCAAAATATGGAGGAAGCGATTTGGGAGGCAGAAGAGGCCATGAAGAAGCGCTATCCTTAACTTTTTGAGCGGGTATGTTTGGTTATGGGGACGTAACCTTGTTTCTTTAAGGGGTGTAGGAGATGATCGCATAAGTTTTTACATAGGTTTTGTTGCAGTCTTGGTCAAGTTTTATGCATGTTTGCGGGTCTTTAGTGTCGTGTTTTGAGTTTTATGTTGGGTTGTAAGTAGTTGGTTTCGGTTTGGGTTTGAACTTCGGGGACGAAGTTCATTTTTAAGGAGGGAAGACTGCAATACACCGTGTTTTATGACCTTTGAGTACTCTGTCGAGTAGAGAGTACTCTATCGAGTAAGTAATAATCAGAGTCTAGAAGTGTTCTGCTCGTTAGTTACTCGACCGAGTTGGGTCAACTCGAACAAGTAGCTGCGAGTTACGGGTTTTACCCGGTTTGATTTTAAAGTAAAAAGGAGAGGTTATTTTATAATAACAGCGCATCTTTTCATCAGTTTTACTTTACTCTTTACAACTTTTCACAAACTTAAACAACGTAGATCTACTTCTCCTTTTACTCTCAAATCAAGGGCTAGAGTTCTTATCTTTTGGGGCATTTGATATCACTACGTTCGTCGTGTCGAGGATAAGATTCTTGTACCAATTTTATGTTATTTATGTAATCTTGTTTATACCCTAATTGGGTAAATTGGGGGTGTTACAGTTGCACATTCGCAAAGATTTGGCAATTGTGACGCAAAGATTTGGCAATTGTGACAGTGTCTAACATATTTGATGCACTAAGTTTCCATGGTCGTCCAGTAGTATCCTAAACGCAGGCCAAATAACCAAATTGGTAAAAAAGGTGGAGGTCAAGTGACAAATTGGTAAAAAAAAAGTAAGTTAAGTGACAAATTGGTAAAAAAAGAGGAGGTTAGGTGACAAATTGGTAAAAAAACATTTCCGATGACAATTTAGCGTAAATCAAATACGATAATATTACAATTTTTTTATTTAATGTTGAATTTTGTCTTACGAATAAATAAACTTAAATTAGCAA
>VHZZ01002744.1:57133-79028 GCA_009801015.1 Silene noctiflora | reverse complement strand
CAAACCAAAAGAAATACAAACGTCTCAAAGAAGAAGTATCAAACTAAGACCAACTACGACAGAACTCAGCGGAAGACTCTAGACTCGTGGTGAATTCTCAGCCATCCCATGTGTCTGCTAGATTACCTGCTCAACAACTGCACACCATCCCCGAATGGATCATCACAGATTACAACACAATATCGGGGTCAGTTACTGATATCCAAAAACAACAATTAAAGGCAATAATACATCCAACCACACCACCTCCTCCGTCACTCCACATCACTCCACATCACTGACTACACACCTAAGGCGTGTAGCCCTGCCAGTGGGGGACCGCAGCCGTTCCCACCTAAGCCCCGCTCATCAAATCCAATCGAATAACCCTGTTCCTTAATGTGCACATCCCCTCCCGTGGCGGGTTCCCACGGAGGGCAAATCAAGGGCGTGAAGCCACTCCCGCAAGTGACTCCACTCAGCCGAGGACGCACCTCGCAACACCACAACACCATACCACCGCCAATCTCCGCATACAAACCACACAACATATACAATACAATAATCATACAAAATGCAAAACAAATCAACAACTGAGTAGGGAAACTCTACCTAAACAACAATCACCACGTATCAATCAATGCTCAGAAACGATCCTCTACGAATTCACCTCCTATATGACATACAATTACACAATCACAATCACACCACCATAAACCCCCAAAACCCCTACAACACCCGATTAGGGTTTACCCAACATTAATCAAACAACATAACCCTCGAGACAAGGAACAAGATGACGCAAACGACACCGGAAACCGACGACCCAAGCTCTTGGATTTGCAAATAACGCGAGGAAAGCAAAGCAAGATCTCCCTTTTTGTTTTTGAAAGGTTTTTGTGAAAGTACGTATTATGATTAATGAAAAAAAACCGTCGATTGAAATCAACATATTAATCTCGCGTTATTAACAAAGCCCGACTAATTACAACCGTAAGACAGACTTACTCGATCGAGTGACCTCTACTCGATCAAGTGACAAAAATACTCAATCGAGTAACTAACAAACAGACTCTGACTACAAACCACACTTACTTACTCGATGGAGTAAGCCATACTCGATCGAGTAGCTAAAGGTACAGAAAACCGTAGTATTACACTTATGGCTTGCATCTCACCATAAATACGAATGGTCACATCAATCCTGCCAATCATATCGATACTAGGTGCTTTGCATCTCACCCCTAGTGTCGATATGATCAATACCAAAACGGACTCAAATGAAAGATGATACGTGCTCTATTCAAACCACATAAGACCTTTACTACTTGATAGAAGATTTAAATTTGTAACCTCGCAAGCAGACGAGTGATCGTTGTAGCTTACGAGGGTCGAACCCAAAGGATGGTAGTCGGCTCTAAGATAAGTTGTTAACTATCTAGTATAGCTCACACGAAAGAAGGGGTTTTGGAATAAAAGCAAGTCTAGCATGCAACCTAYGACAAATAAAGGCAAATAAGCGATAACTAAAGCGATTCAACAATGAAGGAAAGGAACTAGGATGCAAGGGTTCACCAAAGTGATGCAAAGGGCRAAAATAGGCAYAAACTAAGGGTTATCYGGGTTGCTAACYAAAGGAAATCTAATCTCTCGATATAAATCTCAYAATCGGTTCAAGGTTGATTAACTTACTCATTTAACCGACCCAACCCCACAATTTGTTGATTAATCCTATAACAAGTCAAGCTACTCACCCAACATGTTGATTGATGGAAGAAATGGTCCAAATTACTCATTTAGGCATTTCATCAAACACTATGCAAGCATAACAAATTGTATAAGAGAACAAACTAAGAATTACCCTTAATCTATGCCAAAGCACCCCTAAAAAATCGCAAAGGCTCCCCCTTTCATCCTAGAAGGGAGACTACTCACACATATTGAATGAAAACACAACACAACAGGGAGGAAATGGGAGAAAACAAGCAACAAACATGATACTAACAATAAACAACACAAGGATGAAGAACAAATGCAAACAAATGATTAATAAAGAGAAAYAAGAAGAGGATTATACCAAAGACACAAACTTTGATTGATTAAGGCAAAGAATTCTTGAATCCTTGATTACAACCCAATTCTAGAACTATCTACTAAAACAAGAACCCAAAACTAAGCTAAATTGTTGAAGGATTAAGCTAAGATTAGAGAGTAATTAAGGGAATAATTAAGGAAACTTGCATAAATTAGGCTAAGATTATCTATCTAGGATTTTGTGTCTTATAATTACAAGGGAGGGGGTATTTATATGTTGTTGCAAAAATGGGTCAAAGGAATAAGATGGGCTCCAAAATGTCTTCAGCGCAGCCCAGCCGGACGACCGGCCACCGGTGGCCATGCCGGCTGGGCGTCTCCTGTTTCATTTTGCGCAATTTGAAGTCTACAGGTGTGCACAGTCGGTCAGCCGGCTGCCGGTGCACTGACCGGCTGGGATATCTTGATCAAGAGTTGATTCTTCGTTGACTTTCTTCATCATCAGGTGTGCACGGCCGGCGGACTGGCCGCCGGTTCCCTACCCGGCTGGGAACCTTCTGATTCATTTTGGCACATTTCTTCAACTCCTCAACTCTTCTACACTCTCAGCCGGTTGACCGGCCGCCGGTGGCCTACCAACTAGGACTCCTTCATAGCTTCTTCAAATCTTCTAAGTACAGGGCTCCTCAGCCAGCTGGTCGGATGCCGGTGGCCTACCGGCCGGGGATCCCATTTCAGGAATTTTCCTCTTCTTTCCTACTAAATTCAGAAACAGGCCCTTTGGCTCCTATTTCCTCGAAATCCGCACCAATTCCTGCAAGACGAGATGGATAGTCATAGTATGGGAAATAGGGGGACAAAACGCACATAAGGGCACGCAAATCCGTGTGAAACGGATCAAAATAGGAAGAAAAGTGTTGGGAAAGGAGACTAAATTAAGCACTTATCACTACTCTAGACTCAAACTCCACTTAGTAGGACAAACGGTCCTAATCTAAACTTGGCCAGAATCTCGAGAGAAAACGTCTCACGAACAACATACGAAAAACGGTCGCATCGAAAACTCGATAAAAAAACAGTAGCCGAGTACCCCACATTAGGAAAACGGCCAAAGGAGGCGGAAATGATAAGAGTGAACCCACACTAGGTAAACAGCCAAAGTGGGGCGTACGGTAAGATACGCATGAATTAATCAACTTGACAAACTCACAAGGATAAAATGAGAGGTATTAAATGCCATTCCATGCGTTTGAAACACAAATGGATGATTCATAACTGAAATGTAAGTTACTTGAACGAAATGTAAGCAAATGATAACCCTATGAGTCAAGTATTACGAAACATGAGATGAAACGTAAACAAACCAAAGGGGACTCACATATGAATCACATAGTGTCATTTCATACCTTTCAATCATGAGTGAACATCCCATTTCACATTTACAAGTCATTCGGATAAAGTATAAACAAGCGATAATGAACGAGTTGCATTTATGTAAAACACTAGATGAAACGTAGACAATCTAAATGAATAATTGTTTATTTGGCCCTTGAACTATTATAGATGGAACCGCGTCAAAAATTCAAGTGTTCTAGGCTTTTGAGTCACTCCAATAGAAGTCCGGATGAGGAAATGACGCCCGTTTTACAATCTGAGCTCAAATAGGCCAATTGTAAACCAACTCGCGCGAGTCCGGCACAACTCGCGCGAGTCCTGCACAACTCGCGCGAGTCCTACACCACTCTCAAGAGTCCTACAAAAATCCTAAGAGTTCTATAACTCTCAAGAGTCCTACACAACTCGCAAGAGTCCTACAACTGGTGCAAGAAGTTCACATACATCGACATAAATGCATACCATCGACTACGAACATGTAATCAACAAGTAATTTCACATGTATATTCGAGATAGATCATATAATTGGGACGAAATTCAATAGTTTACATATGGAAACAACCAACTTTACCCAATTGTTCCAACACCAATTGTCTACACACTTTAAACAACCAATTTCACACAATTTGTCTTCAAATCAAACATTTCTAAACTAACAACTTGACATAATTAAACACAATTATTAAGCATGAATGAGACATTTTCTTCACTAATTCACCCATGTAAACAAAAGACTATAAATTTCCTCAAACCACCAAGAGAGGATTCCACACACAAACTCACTCAACATACAAACATGTGGAACATGTAAAGATTCAAATTTTAACACACATATGAGTAAACTAAAACATATAAGCACACAAGTTTGACATAATATCGAGTAACCCATCACCGTTACCTTGTTTTCTCTTTAATCTTCTATAGAATCATCCACCACAAAGCTATCTTCTTCCGGGTTGTTCAAACATTCACCTAAACACCAAAACGAACCAAAGCAATGGGAATCCCGAACTGAAATCGGGACGGCAGCCCCGGAATATTAGAAAAGTCAATTCCTTTCTTACATAGGAAGATGGGGACGGAATAAAGAAGAAATTGGCGTGAGAATGAGTCGATTTGGTTGAGTATTGAACAAGTTATGGTGATTTTTGTGTAATGGAGGAATGTGTAACAATGGCGGTGGTTGTTTGAAGGATGTGTGCTGAAATTTTTGAGGAAGAAGAAGGTGTTTGGGTTTGTTTCATGAGTATTATGAAGAGAAGGGAGTAGGAGGAAAGGCCCAATGGTCATACTAGGCCCAAAAGCATAAATTGAGTCGATATACACTAAACACACGTCTCATAGCCTACTACACACCTAAGATGGTCATTATTATTAACATTATTATTATTATACATGTAAAGAAATAATTTTAAAGAAATGGATTTAAAATATAAATAAAATAATAAAATATTTAATTAAGTTATAAATTCTAAAACGGGAATTTCGTGGGTGTTACAATCATCCCACCTTTTAAAATGTTTCGTCCTCGAAACTTGAAAGTGGAAAACGAAAAGTTATAAAGATATGGGTCGGACTTTTCGAAATTGACAACCAAAATATTTACAAGGTTTGATATCATAAAAATTGGGATTCCTTCAAAAGTTTCAAGAAGAATTTTCCAAAAGTATAAGTTTCTCGTCAAAGGAACGAAAGAATTCTCGTTTTGCATTCAAGAATGCTAACATCCCAAATCAAAGACAAGGTCAAAGACAAATCATACGCCGATAAGCGTAGAACAAGTTATTAGACGTCTCCAATAACAAGTCCTAACATCGAATCAAACGTTAAAACCAACTAAAAGTGATAATCCATTTCAAACTTTCTAAAAACATCCTAGATTGAAAGCCAACTTTCATTTTTAAACCTTTAAAATAAGTCAAGTTTTGCAAAACTAACACAAAATTCTAACAAAGAACCCATTATGGTAACTCAAGTTGATTAGGAAAAGCACAAAAGGAAGGAAACTTAGTCATCACAATTACCAAGCACGAAAAAGAAGTCTATACACAACAAACAAATGAACTAAACCAAACTTTTACGGGTAGAAAGCCACGATATAAGGTCAACAGGGAGGTTAGAGAACATAGAGTTTTATAAGCCACTAGCTTTAACCCCAAAGGTGGAGCACAACAAAATGAGTAAGAGAGGCATGAACAACAAAGCTTATGGTCGAAGCGGAGGGGGAACTAGGCAACATAGAAGTGCCAAACACTCTAGTCACAAATAACAACGTCTTCCTAAACGGTTCCTCAAACATATTTAGAAAGAAAATCTCACATCACACTAATTCCAAGGATTTCCCCAATTCCACTTACGACACTTTATATTTAAGCTATTCCATGAAATAAGGTACTTCACCATAATTGTGATTTCACAACTCCCAATCATGAACCATCTACAAACGACTTCCAGAAAATAAGATCGAAACTACTAACAAAGCTATACTCATATCCAACTAGCGTAAACTAAGAGTCTCTCAACATGGTAAAACCCTCAATCACATATCCAAATTCAGGGCTCTTTTCATTATCTAACATCCCAAACGAAATCTCGTTATACACCCGAAACCAAAACTCAAAATGATGACATTCTCCAAATCATAAATATTACCAAGCATGGGGCTACAGGACAACCATTCAAATCATCTAACTCAACTCAAAATTTGTCGATCCCAACTTACAATAATATCCCACAAACCTTGACTACTAATCCTCATTATCGTAAGGTGAATAATCGAATGAGAATCCAATAACTATCAACAACTCTCGCCTAAAACACTTTCTAGGTAACCATTAGAACCTAAACAAAAGCATGTCGGTCATACTAACCTTATGCTCAACTCGGACCTCTAAGCAACATTTACATAACTAGTCATCTACACATGAAGTGATCAAGAGAGTACACTACCACCACTATTAGGATTATATCTAAAGTCTAACTTCCATTTCATAGGGTCCAATGTAAACACAACTCATTAATCCAATTTCGACAAAGTCAGAACCCATAAATCTTCAAAACGCAATTCACCACTCCGCAACGTAGCCAACAAGACAACCACTGTACAAGGGAATAAAGAGGAACAACGCGATGGAGAAATGATAGGAAATTTCAAAGGGACGCATGAGTATGAAAAGATATGAAACTCAGAGATATGGACTCTAAAAATAATGAAGCCACGAGAAAAGAAATAGATACTATAGTTAGAAGGATATCTGAGTTAAGAGGAGGATAAGTAAACTTATATGTAAAGGCACGGTTCAGCAAAGCTATCACGAAAGAAAGGAGAATAAAAATGATGTAATAGAAGAGTTAAGGCTTAACCCACACACTTCTAAAAGCCTAAGGTTCTCAACATCAAGGTCACACTTCTAAGATTCAAGGGATACCTCTTTATTCAAACTCATAAATTTCAGGAGTAAGTTCCTCAAAACTTCCACAAGGTTCTCATTCCAAATCAAGTAGTAACAAGTCAACCTAAAACTCTTAAGAAATGTCTTTCATGAAAGCTCATTCCAACACAAACCTTTTAGAGAAAGATACACAATTACTCAAGTTAGACAAATCAATTAGATCCCAAGTTCATCTACCCTTTGACCTATTACGGATTCCCAAAAGCAAAACTATGCTAAATTGTAATACTATCCCATTATCTCAAGTGCCCCACACAACCTCAAAGTCTTCCAATTTGTAAGCTTAACAAGGAACTCTTAATACTAAATCGTTCTCAACTCAAATAGTCTCAAGAGCTAACTAATATCAAATTATAACACCAATCCATTTATAGTCATCAACACCTCAAAGTATTTCCTTCAAATCTCACATCATTGAACTTTTAGTCTACATCTAATCCTAAGGTAACAAGGTTCAACCTACCGTAACACCTTACCGCTTCACTTACCTAATCTTTGATACAAGGGGTTAGAACCAAACAATTTTCTACCACGCCTATAAAACATGCACAAGTATTTCTCCACTATGCCGCTTTTGATTCTCACTTGCATTTCGAATCTCAAAGTAGCACCCAGATTTTTTCGACTCGCATAGACTAGTACCAAATAGGCATGATTCACAAGATGGTTCTCATACTACCGAACTTCAAATCCAAATACGATCAACAAGGTCAACCATAAGTTTCAAAGCTTTACTCTCATATACAACTTCAACCTTATACAAAGAATTTCACTAACTAATCAAACCTACTTTATGTCAAGCAACTAAGCACTAGAAACACCAAGACATGTCTCATTAAGCTTCCCAAGCCTTTCCAACAATACAACCTCTCAAAACAACGGTTAAAAGTCAAACCAAGCAGTCTCCTCAAAACCTAATTACCCAACCAAGGTTAACATCCCACAAAAGAAAGAGGGTTATCTACAAGGCGTCATGGGAGGATAAGCAAGAACGAAAGGATAAGTCGAGAGGGTACAAAAGTAGCTTTCAAGGCAAAGCAAAAGAACATAAGCATCAAGAGGTAGAGAAAACAACAAGGCACACTAAAAATGAGGAATATCTTCGAGGAAGTAGAAGCATCCTTCAAAAGGTTGAATAAATTAAATCTTTAATTTTCAGCACTAGGCACAACATCTTGATCGTCACATGGTTAAGCTCATGGTTTGTCGATCCAAGGGCACAAGAATCAATTATTAACACTCAATAAACATGTTAGAACCTAACAAAGAGTAATCATAATGTAGACTACAACCTTAGGTCCTTAGGTCTACCCATCTCTCATTCATGATTCAAGGTCAAGTTCTAATTAAGTTTGGGGTACATGAGTGTGCGTCGGGAGCGTTATAGCTCTGATACCAACTATAAACCCCCGCGGTTATGCAATAAGATAAACGTAAACAATGTAGCGGAAAAAGCGATATCTTAAAAACTTTGGTATAGAAAACCGCTGAGTCACTAAATCGTAAAACAAAACTTAAGCTTAAGAGTTATTTTACACAAATTACAACTTAAATAAACGTAAGGGATCCCGATACCTTAACTAAACAAAAGTTATATATTTACTACTAAACTTAATTACAACGAAAGGTCAATCGTTGTATGAACAATGCTCGCTAGCTCACTCGTCGTAATCCCCAAATAATCACGAACCTGCAACCTGTTCATTCATTAAAATGAATGCCATAGTCAGTAGGGGAGTAACTCAGGGTTCTCCCAGCCATATCATGTCAAATAAACATAACCAAGAACGTATTAGAGCATAGGAAACATAATCAATTTGACATAAGCACTACGACATAAGAATGGTATTCAATGCATGTGAAATCGACCATGAACAAAGGCAGATGAAACATTCATATGAGACAATCCAATCAATCCATCAAATGATAACACAACCTTAAGTCAACACAAATACTATGTGACATAGATAAACCAGAGGCCAACAATATAATACATATGAGTGAAAACCGTAGCCATTACTTTGGAAATATTTTAGAAACCATTGCACGGGACGTGGCTACTAACGTCACATGCGTACTTATGGCTTGAATCTCACCATAAATACGAATGGTCACATCAATCCCGCCAATCATACCGATACTAGGTGGCTTGCATCTCACCCCTAGTGTCGATATGATCAATACAAAATGGACTCAAATGAAAGATGACACGTGCTCTATTCAAACCACGCAAGACATTTACTACTCTAGACTCAAACTTCACTTCGTATGACAAACGGTCCTAGTCTAAACCTGGTCAGACTCTCGAGAGAAAACAGCTCCCGAACGACATGTGACAAATGGTCGCATCCAAGACTCGATCAACAAAAGTTAGCCGAGTGCCCTACATTAGGAAAACGGCCTAAGGAGGCGGAAATGATAAGAGTGAACCAACACTAGGCAAACGGCCAAAGTGAGGCGTAAGGTAAGATACACAAGAATTAAGCAACATAACAAACTCACAAGGATAAAATGAGAGGTATTATATGCCATTCCATGCATTGGAAACACAAATGGATGGTTCATAACTCAAATGTAAGTTACTTGAACGAAATGTAAGCAAATGATAACCTTATGAGTCAAGTATTACGAAACATAAGATGAAACGTAAAAAAACTAAAGGGGACTCACATATGAAGCACATAGTGTCATTTCATACCTTTCTAACATGACTGAACATCCCATTTCACATTTATAAGTCCTTTGGATAAAGTATAAACAAGCGATAATGAACGAGTTGCATTTATGTAAAACACGAGATGAAACGTAAACAACCCAAATAAATAATTGTTTGTTTGTCCCTAAAACTATTATAGATGGAACGGCGTCACAAATTCAAGTGGTCTAGGCTTTTGAATCACTCCAATAGGTGTACGAATGAAGGAATGACGTCCGTTTTACAATCCGAGCTTAAATAGGCCAATTATGCACCAACCCGGGCGAGTCCTGCACAACTCGCAAAAGTCTTACACAACTAGCAAGAGTCCTACACAGCTCGCAAGATTCTTACAACTCGCAAGACTCCTACACAACTCGCAAGAGTCCTACACAACTCGCAAGAGTCCTACAACTCGAGCAAGAAGTTTTCATACTTCGACATAAATGCATACCATCGACTACGAACATGTAATCGACAAGTAATTTCACATGTATACTCGATATAGATCATATAATTGGGAGGAAATCAATAGTTTACATATTGCAACAACCAATTTTACCCAATTGTTCCAACACCAATTGTCTACACGCTTAAAACAACCAATTTCACACAATTTGTCCTCAAATCAAACAATTCTAAACTAACAACTCCATGACATAATTAAACATAATTATTAAGCATGAATGAGACGGTTTCTTCATAAATTCACCCATGTAAACAAAAGTCTAGAAATTTCCTCAAACCACCAAGAGAGGATTCCACACACAAACTCACTTAACATACAAACAAGTGAAACATGTAAAGATTCAAACTTTAACACATATATGAGTAAACTAAAACATATAAGCACACAAGTTTGACATAATATCAAGTAACCTATCACCTTTACCTTTTTAGCTCTTTAATCTTCTATAGAATCATCCACCACAAAGCTATCTTCTTCCGGGTTGTTCAAACTTGCACCTAAACACCAAAACGAACCAAAGCAATGCGAATCCCGAACTGAAATTTTGACGACAGGCCCGGAATATTAGGAAAGTCAATTTCTTTGTTACATAGGAAGATGGGGGACGGAATAAGGATGAAATTGGCGCAAGAATGAGTCGAGTTGGTTGAGAATTGAGCAAGTTATGGTGATTTTTGTGTAATGGAGGAAGGTGTAACAATGGTGGTGGTTGTTTGAAGGATTTGTGCTGAAATTTTTGAGGAATAAGAATATGTTAGGGTTTGTTTCATGAGTTTTATGAAGAGAAAGGAGTAGGAGGAAAGGCCCTATGGTCATACTAGGCCCAAAAACATAAATTGAGTCGATATACACTAAACACACGTCTCATAGCCTACTACACACCTAAGATGGTCATTATTATTAACATTATTATTATAATACATGTAAAGAAACAATTTTAAAGAAATTAATTTAATATATAAATAAAATAATAAAATAGTTACTTAAGTTATAAATTATAAAACGGGAATTTCGTGGGTGTTACACAGAACCCTAGATCTGAAATAATTGCAGAATTTATGTTATGCATTTCATTAAGCAAGCACTAATCTTTCCTTAATTAAGCTCTAATTACTTAGTAATTTAGCCTAGTTTTAGTCAAGTTAAATAGTTTACATTTTGTATTTGGGTTTGTAAGAGAAGATTTTGAAGAAATTCTTCCATTATTAATCCAAAGGCTCTATCTTTGTTCTAGTTTGCTATAATCCTCTCCTTTATTTCATTTTGTTTTCAATTGTTTACATAGACTCTATCTTTCTTCTAGTTTGGTATAATCCTTGTAATACATAGGAATTGTGGCCTTAGGCTACTCGGCCAAGTATGGGGTACTTGACCGAGTAGTTGTTATGGGTAGTCTTTCAGTGTTCTGTTTGTTGTGAACTTGGGTGAGTGTGTTAGCACTTGGTCGAGTGTGGCATACTCGATCGAGTGTCCTGCACTCAGTCGAGTGTCGCGTACTCGACCGAGTGTCCGGTTCGTTATGGGTTTTTCCGCGATTTGATATAAATAGAACGGGAAGCAGTGTTAATCGCCTTTTTAGTTTAAAACATTTCTTAAGCAGCTTAGTCATCTTTTTCACAAACACTAGACTCCATAAACTACTTCTCCTCTATTCATATCAATCCAAGGCGCAATGTTCATCATTTTTTGGGATTTTCACACCTTTTCTTTTGTAATCATCAGGGTAAGTTATTGGTATAATCTTTTATGGTTTTGGTATTCGATTGATGAAACCCTAGTTTGGGTAATTTGGGGGTTTTGGATTAGATTTACATTGTTCGTTGTATTGATTGATTACTTGTATTCTAGGAGGAGATTTCGTAGAAGAAGCCTTCTAGATCTGTGTTGTGGTGATGGAATTTGCTTGTCAGGTAGGGTTTCCCTACTCAGTCGATTGTAGAACAGTATGTAGTATAATGTGATGATCGTTGTGATTACTTTATGGCTGAGTTATATTGATGTTATGGTATTGGTATGGATATGGTTGTTGGTGTTGGTTTGTGAGCTATTGCGAGATATGGTCTCACCCCCATTGTTCGCTTCTTGTGTTTCTCGGTGCAAGGGGGATGTGCACATTAATGCACTAAGGTTCGCTCGTTGCGATGAGCGGGGCTTAGATGGTCCGACTGCGGTCCCCACTGACGGCGAGGATTACCTGTTGCGATGGGTAATCTGGCAGGGCTACGCACCTCGGTGTGTAGTCATTTACTAGTTATTATGGAGTATGGAGATTGGTTACAGTTACTATGGATGTTTATGTTTTGCTAATATATCATATTGTTGTATAGTTGAATGACCCCGTTTATGTTTTCAAAACTGTGGTGATCCATTCGGGGATGGTGAGCAGTTGGCTTAGGAGGTGATGATGGTTATTGTTGTCGATGTTGCTGTAGGGTTGGCAGGGTGGAGTAATCACCAGTTCTTTTGCAGTTTAGCTTCCGCATGACGTTGTTTTATATTATATCACAGTTTTGATTTTGGTTTTGTATTATTTTCTTTTGGAGACTTGTAATATTAATAAGTTAATCTTTAATTATGTTTCATTATGGTTTCTGTGATGTACACTACCTCGGGTAACCGAGATGGTCGCACTTTCATATATGGAGGTAGTCCTTGGTAAGGTACTAAGGTGCCTTAGGGTATGGGGGTGTTACAATCCTCTCCTTTATTTCATTTTTTTTCAATTGTTTACATTTCCTTGTTCTTGCTAAATAATGTTTCTTGAGTTTATATAATGTTTGTCTTCATGTTCTGTTCTCTTCTTCAATTTTTTACATGTGCTCTTCTAGTATGTGTGAGAAGTCTCTTGTAGGTTTAAGGGGGATCTTGAGTAAGGGTTTGAACAATGAATATGGGTAGTTAACATATGGGTTTTGGGTAAATGTTTGGTTTACATGTATGCATATGAAGTGTTTGATGAAATGTTTGCATGAAAGTTCAAGCCCTTTGTTGATTTATGCTTAGTATACTGTTCCATGACAATCCGGAAAGGCTTTTTAGAGCCTTACGGAGAAGGACCTGGCAAGAGTTCGGGTTACCTCCCAAACAACCACAATCACCCAAACGCACTAAGAAACCACTATTAAACAACAAACAACCGCCATGATTGATCCCCAAGAAGAAAACCCCCTCCACAATTTGATTCTTCCAAACACACCTCCCCAAACATCACCAAATACACCAATGCAACCTCCACAAATGGCGGCTTTACGAGATTACAACCGCCCAAACCATGATGATACTTCCGCTCCTATTAATTTTGGGGCTTTGGCTCCTAAAAACTTTAAGATACACCCCGCTCAAGTTGGTCTTGTTCAGCTGGATAACTTTAGTGGCAATATTGATGAGGACGCTCATGCTCATCTAAGGATGTTCAAGAGTAAGGTGTCCATGATAAAGCATAACGGAGTCCCGGAAGACACCCTAAGGTTGATGTTATTCCCATTCTCATTGAGGAATAACGCAGACCGGTGGTTGCATGTTCAAGCACCGAACACTTTCACCACATGGGATGCTTTAAAACGAAATTACAACATTTCAACAAGAAGATGGGGAGTCCTTAGGGGAAGCTTGGGATAGGTTTCAAGACCTTCTTGCCCATTTTCCACATCATGGATTCCAGCTTGTTACATCACCCAAACTTTCTTCCAAACATTGTTGCCAAGAACTAAAGAGATGGTGAATGCCTCCGCGTGTGGAGGATTTGATCGTCTAGGAGATGAAGAAGGGTCGACCTTAATCAATAAAATGGTGGACTCGGAATCTAATTATGGTACAAGAGGCAACATGTTGAGGAGGAGTAGCCGCTACCCTCTAGAGACTCAATCTAGCTCAAATGCCAAAACCAATGCAAAGATAAATCTTCTTACAAAGAAGCTTGAACAAATGCAACGGAATCAAGTAAGTCAAGCTAGCACCTCTCATGGTTCACCTATGGAAGAGGTGACTCCTAATCCTTCTTGTGAGGTATGTGGGGGAGTAAGTCATACCTTTGAAGTGTGTACTAACAACTCTTACAACATGGGGCATGATGAGAAGGTACAAAATGTGAATGCCTTCCAAAGTTGCAACAACAACACCATGAGGCCTCCAAGGCCACCTTTCAACAACCTAAACAACTACAACCCCAACTCAAATTTCTACCGTACGGGTATGAGAAATAGCCCACTCTTGCGCTATAAGAGTACAAATGTGCAAAACCCTCAACACATTCAACAAAACACCAACCCACCCTGTTTTTCTCAACCAAGAGGGGGAGGTCATAATCAAAGAACCAACTTCAACAACCAAAACCAAATGGTTAAACTACAACCAACACCATAATTTTGGGAACCAGCCTCAAGGGTTCCAAAATTATGGGGGTAACCAAGGCAACTAAGGGTTTTACCAAGGGAATCCAAAGAAGCCAAGGCAATCAAGGGTATGGCCAAGGGTTCCAAGAACAAGGCTAAAATTCAAATTTCCAAGGTTACCAAGGGCCAAGAGGAAACTACCAAGGGGACAACAACAATAACAATAACCAAGGCCCCAACAACCGTATGGACTATGGATTTCCTCTACCCTTGGCCAATAAACCTTTCTAAGAGCCGACAAACGACTCTCAAATTGGTCAATTGTTGAAAGTGGTGAAGAACATGCAAACCAACCACAACCAAGAGATGATCAACTTGAAAAATTCTAATCAACGTGAGATGAGAGAATTGGAAGCTCGAATTGCAGCCCAAGAACTTGGCAACCCTCAAAGACCTCTGGGTGGCTTTCTTGCCCAAGGCCAAAGTTCGAAAGATGTCTCGGAAAACCATCAAGCCCATGCGGTTGTCTTGAGGAGTGGAGTGGAGCTTGAGGGCCCATATAAGGATCGTGAGGTTGAGGTAGATCCCAAGAGAAAGCGGGGAAGCATGACTAATGGTAAAGAAAGCCCTCCAATGACACCATCGGCTAGGATGAGTGAGATCAGGAAGGAGAAGATAACGGGTGAAGCATCTTCAAGTGGGGGAACACATATGGACAAGGATGTTGATGGCTTGGTTAATGTCCTCCCCTATAAAGAGGAGGTGGGTGAAGAGGTTACCGAGGAAGTGTTCTTGCAACCCTCCACCAAGGTAACAAATATGCCAACTTCTCCCAAGGTATCATCTAACTCACAACTTGTCAACAACATTCCCTATCCCACTAGAGCCTTAAAGTCTAGAGAAAACTTTAAGTACACAAAATTTTGTAAAATGTTGGAGAAACATGAAGTGACTCTACCCTTATCGAGGTAATATTGAACATGCCAACCTACACAAATTTTTTGAAAGATATCTTGACCAAGAAGAGGATCTTGGATGATCAACAAATGATGGTCACGGAAGAAGAGTGTAGCGCTCTACTTCTAAACAAAATGTCACATAAGCTTGGTGACCCGAAGAGCTTCTCTATACCTTGTGTAGTTGGAGGTGTTCCAATATCTAAAGCTCTATGTGATTTGGGAGCAAGTATAAGTGTGCTTCCTTTGAAAGTTGCTAAGAAAATTGGTATTTGTGATTTGGTTCCAAAAAACATGACTCTCCAATTGGCGGATAGGTCCATCAACACCCCCTTAGGGGTACTTGAGGACGTACCCATCAAGGTTGGAAAATATTTTATTCCCGTCGACTTTGTTGTCCTAGATATTCCCGAGGATAGCCACACCCCCATCATCCTCGTTATTCCCTTCTTGGCTACCGGAGGAGTGTTGATAGATGTAAGAGATGGGCGGCTAACCTTTCGAATATAGAGAGATAAAGTTTAGTTTAACCTTCCTAATCTTGTGAAAGGACCTAAGCTTGACCAAGCATGCACCATAGAAATCATTAATGAAGTAGTTGAGGAAATGACAAGGGAAGAAGCAGAAAAGGAGGAAGTGTACCAAATATCCATTCATGATGAGGAGATGGATGAAGAGCTCTTGAAGAAAGTGGAGGGCTTCCTCCCTCCAAAGATACAACTTAAGCCCTTACCTACCTCACTCAAGTATGCCTTTCTGGTGAGGGAGAGACTTATCCAATGATAATCAATGCTACACTTAGTGAGGCTCAAGAACAAAAGCTTTTGAAAGTTTTGAAAACTCACAAGAGCGC
The DNA here is from genome assembly GCA_009801015.1 of Silene noctiflora. Lineage (NCBI taxonomy): Eukaryota > Viridiplantae > Streptophyta > Magnoliopsida > Caryophyllales > Caryophyllaceae > Silene > Silene noctiflora. Next base: position 62,864 of record VHZZ01002744.1, on the reverse strand, counting down.
ACTAGGGTATAGCATTGAGGATATAAAGGGATTGAGTCCTAACTTATGCATGCATCGGATCAATCTTGAGGAGGAGAGTCAACCTAAAGTTGAGGGTCAACGTAGATTAAACCCGAAAATGGCCGAGGTTGTGAAAAATAAAGTTTTAAAGTTGTTTGAAGCGGGGATAATCTACCAAATAACCGATAGTAGGTGGGTGAGTCCCGTCCATTTGGTCCCCAAGAAAGGAGGGGTGAGCATGGTGGAGAAAGAGGATGGAACTCACGTGCCTAATCGTTCGGTTATGGGGTGACAGATGTGCAGTGATTACCGTAAACTAAATGCCTCCACCCTCAAAGATCCCTTCCCCATCCCCTTTATTGATCATATGTTAGAAGGGCTTACGGGGCACACCTATTATTGTTTTATTGATGGTTATTCCGGGTTCTTTCAAATCCCTATCCACCCGGAAGACCAAGAGAAAACAACCTTTACGTGGCCCATTGGAGTGTATGCTTATCGGCGCATGCCATTCGGATTGTGCAATGCACCTGACACCCTCTAAAGGTGCATAATGTCTATCTTTGCCGATTTTCTTGAAAAAAGCATGGCAGTCTTCATGGATGACTTTAGTGTCCATGGAGACTCATTTGATCATGGATTGGTGAACTTATCTAATGTTCTAAGGATATGTGAAGAGCACAATTTGGTCCTTAATTGGGAAAAGTGTCATTTCATGGTGGAGGAAAGAATTATGCTAGGGCATATCATATCTAAGAGGGGCATATAGGTTGATGGCGCCAAAGTGGCGGTTATAGAGAACTTGTCACTCTCTTCCAATGTGAAGAGGGTGAGGTGATTTATTGGCTACGTCGGATTTTATAGGTGGTTTATTAAGGAGTTTTCAAAAATAGCCAAATCATTAACCTCCATTCTCCTCAAGGATGCCCCATTTGAATTTAATGAACTTTGTTTGAGTTATTTCTTAGATTGAAGGAAGCTTTGATGACGGCTCCCATTATCCGGCCACCAGATTGGAACCTTCCATTTGAAGTCATGTGTGATGTCTTAGATTATGCCGTGGGAGCGGTACTTGGCCAAAAGATTGATAAGAAGCATCATGTGATTTAGTACTCTAGTAAGACACTTGATCAAACACAATTCAACTACTCAACGACCGAGAAAGAGATGCTTGCTCTATTGAGAAGTTCTGGCCATATCTAGTTGGTCCAAGGTGGTGGTTTACACCGACCACACCGCCTTGCGACAATTGATTTTGAAGAAAGATGCTAAGACACAACTCTTAAGATGGGTCCTTCTACTCCAAGAGTTTGATCTCGAAATTAGAGATAAGGCGGGGTTCGAAAATGTCGTGGTCGATCATTTGTCAAGGCTTACTATTGAAAATCATGGGGTTCAAGATTAAATTGGCCCAATCAACGAGTGGTTGAGAGAGGATAGTCTTATGGAGGTGAGCATTAAACTACTTTGCGGACTTGGCAAACTATGTGGTTAGTGGGGTTGTTCCGGAAAAGCTAGATCCAAGATAAAGGAGGAAGTTGAAGCATGATGCCAAAAGGTATTTTTGGGATGATCCCCAATTGCTCCAAAAGTGTGGGTATGGGATGTTTTGGAGATGTGTATCAAGAGAAGAGGGAATGGAAATCGTTGATAGGCTCCACAACTCGGCATATGGAGGACACTTGGCCACTTCACGAACGATTTCCAAGTACTCCAAAACGGTTTCTATTGCCCTATATGTTCAAAGATATCCACCACTTAAGTGAAATCATGTGATCCTTGCTAACGAACGGGAAATATTGGCAAAAGGAATAAAATGACTCTCACCAACATCCTTGAAATTGAACTTTTTGATTGTTGGGGGATCGACTTCATGTGTCTTTTTCCCAACTCATGTGGCAATGAATACATCCTAGTAGCCGTTGATTATGTTTTGAAATGGATTGAGGCGGTTGCATCACCAACTAATGATTCCAAAGTGGTAATGAAATTGTTCAAAGGTACCATCTTTCCAAGATTTGGAACCCCACGAGTCGTGATAAGTGATGGAGGTTCCACTTCCGCAAGAGTGCATTCAAAGCATTGTTGGAGTCCCATGGAGTGTGGCACAAGACCTCCCTTGCCTACCATCCACAAACGAGTGGGAAAGTGGAGGTCTCAAACCGTCAATTTAAGGCCATCTTAGAAAAAGGTGACAAAGAAGAGTCGGAAATATTGGTCCTAAAAGCTCCCCGATGTCCTATGGGCATTAAGAACGACATTTAAGACACCGCTTGGAACAACGCCATACAAGCTTGTCTATGGCAAGGCGTTTCATTTTCCTGTTGAATTGGAGAATCAAGCATGGTGGGCCTTAAAGGAGATGAAATTCAACATTGATGCGGCGGGTGAAGCACGATTCTTGCAAATTACTGAGTTGGAAGAGCTTAGGCTAGAAGCCTATGAAAGCTCTAGAATATAAAAGGACCAAACCAAGAAGTAGCATGATGCCAAGCTTGTTAACACGAACATAAGTGTGGGAGATTTTGTTCTCTTGTTCAATTCGAAAGTAAAGGTGTTCCCGGGAAAGCTCCGTTCTCGATGGTCGGGACCCTTCAAGGTTCTTAATATCTCACCCCATGGCGCATTCGAACTTTGCAGTGAAGATGGTGGGAATTTCAAAGTTAATGGCCAAAGGGTGAATAGATACTATGATGGTCAAGAAAAAGGAACAATCGAAGTGTTGTACCTCGGGGAACCGCTTCCCGTGGAGAAAGATGTTTAAATTCTCAAAAAAAATGAATTGGTTTGGTGGAGTTCCATAACAACCACCATTTTTTGTAAATATTGTAAGCGTGTTAGCTAGACTTGAGGAATTTGGTTTGTTACTCAACTTGTGCAAGTTGGACTAGGTGACGGGTTGAAGAAACGGGGTTTTTTCGGTAATTGAAGAACACTTGTACTACCTTACTTAGCTCGTTTCCCGACTATGAGAGTTGGAGTGTCGGTGGAAAACACGTCTTTCGAGGCTAAGTTTGGAGTTTGGATTGAAATCGGCATAGAAGGAAGAAAACACGAGGAAGAGGACTCCTAGCCGGCAGACCGACATCCGGTCCCTCAGCCGGCTGGGATGTTTCTGATGTTGAAATTTCAATTTTTGAGAAAATTGAAGAAGATGAGCTCCCAGTCGGCCCACCGGCCTCCGGTACCACTGTCGGCTGGGAAGTTTCTGTAAGTTCGGTGAATTTTTGGGAAATTTGAAGAAGGGGAGGGGGTGTGAGCCGGTAAGCCGGCAGCCGGTCCACCGGCTGGGAGCACCCCAATGAAGAAAAAGACGAAAATTGAGAGAAGAAGAGCTCCCAGCCGGTAGGCCGGCAACCGGTCCACCGGCTGGGAGAACATTATGAGGAATCTGTAAGTCAAAGGAAGTCAAAGGCATCTTCCCAGCCAGTCGACCGACAGTCGGTCCCCCAACAGCTGGGAAATTTCTGATATGTTGTGACAATTTTTGAAAAATCAAAAATATACCTTGAGCTCCTAGCCGGTCAACCGGCGGCCATTCCCCAACCGGCTGGGAGACCTCTTATACGAATTAAATCACGTAAAACCCTCCTATTGTCTTCATAAATCTTCATCTTTTTCATCTCTATAAACTCCATTTTTTCCCGAAATCTTCACCAAACTCAATCAAATCAACCACCCACACCACCAAATCACCAACAAACTTCAATGGCTCCCAAGAAAAGAGTTCGTAGAGGGGATTTAGCTCAACAACAAGCGGAAATGGTTGTGGCGGCGGCTTCCGACACTACTCCTGATCCGGATTTTCCGGGGCTCCATTTTGCTTCAATCTCTATAAAAGGTAAATTTGTCTTGTTTAAGAAACGTCCCCTCACCCCGACTTGTTTTATTGACCACCAATCAATGCGGGATTTGGGCTTAGATCGTATTACCATCGACTAATTTAATGGTGTGGGAATGAAAGCCATGTACTCTATTCATGAACGGACATATTCCCGAATCACATGGGAACTTCTTAGCTTCCTTAGAATTGACAAGAATCGGCAATCGGGCAAGGTTTCCTTACTACACTTCCGGCTCCTTAATAGGGACCATTCCCTTACCTTAGCTCAATTCGCTGAAATTTTTGGGCTTGACCCGACGCCGTCTCATAGGGCGCCGAACGATTTTGATCATGGGATGGTGTGGAAGGACATCTCGGGCCTAGATGATATGAAGGGTGTGAAGCGGCCAGAGAATACATGTCAAAATGCCGCAATCCGAATATGACACCGATTTATGGGGTGGACCGTCTTTGGGCGGGACGAGCCCCACAATTTCAGAACGGAGGAGCTTGAAATACTTGGCTCCTATCTTTACACGAACCTGGTGCCCTTCAAGATTTGCATTGCATATCATTTTGCGCGCTACCTTACAAAAATAAGCAACAACCCGGCGCAAACAACTCCAATTATCGTGGGTGGCATCATTACCCACTTAGCTAAGCTCCTTGTTCGTGGTTTGAACACGAACAATATGAACTACATTGTCGGGGATACCTACCTTTTTCGAGATTATTTGCAAAATTCATTGAATTGGATCAAGAGGAATGTTGCCGATAGGAAGGATTTATGGCAAGTTCGTGTAATGGGGGTGGAAAAGAACTCAGTGCCACTTTCTAATGCACCAAAGACTAAAATTGAGCCGAACAAGGCTCACTATTTGCTTGAACATGAAGTGGATGAGGTGAATGAAAATGATCTTCCGGAACAACAACCAATAGTCTATGGGCATGATCGCCGAATGCCCACTGAAACAACCATGAGGTATAACATGCCTCCACCATTTTTCCAACCCGGCCCCTTTCCTTAACTTCAACCTTGGTTTACACAAAAAGGTGAGGGATCGTCATCAAGTCAACCTCGTCCTCAACAACCCTATTTGTCGGAGTCGCTCGTGGAATTCATGAGCAACGTCAACATTAGTCTTCAAGAGGCCAAGGATGACCGTCGTGATCTTCATAGGAAGGTAGACCGGTTGTATGTTGAACAATCAATTAGTCAATTTCCGGTCTATGATGACTATCAACGGAGGGGGTACAAGCATCCTTCCGGCCTCCACCCCTCCTACTATCTAGCTCCAGATGGGGGTTATGCGAATCAAGATGGGTCCACAGTTTACGGGGACATCAACCTTCAACAAGACTACTTCAACCAACCCGCCTTCCCCACTACAAACGTGTCTCAAGGGGAGGGGCATGCCGCCACGGGTTCTTAGTTTAGCGGGCCCCTTCGATCTTTGATGATATTGGTCCCATGAGAGCCTCTGGGTCCGGAGTTGACTATGTGACGGCCATGGGAGGCGACTACACTATGCCGACCAGCTCGGATGACTACATCCGAGGTACCGAGTTTGATTCCGGCAATGACCAAGAGGAGTCGAGATATGAGTCCGATGAGGTGGTCGAGTGAGTTGTTTTCCTTTGCTCCCTTCCACAATCCAAATGCCAAGTATGATCCCTACAATCCAAATTCTCTCATGCATATCTCAATTTCCGCATGCATTTAGTGTAATTGTATATATTAGATTAGTAATCATGTAGTTGCATTCATTTAGGATTGTATTAGTCTTTAATTTTGTAATATATTATCACATGTAGTATTTGCATCCATGTAGTTTAGTTGCATCGTATTTATATTTAGCATATAGGATTGATCATGCATTGCATTTATATTTGAAAATACAAAAAAAA